>JAZGTK010017300.1:0-12334 GCA_036877625.1 Ambastaia sidthimunki
TTTATTCATGAATCAGACCTATATTGTAGCTCTTGGATGGTGAAATTTACTTTTACAATTAAACGTGAGAAAAAGCACAATTATATAAACATTACTCCCTGAATGAAACATTGTTTGTATGAATTATTGTTGTGAAATCATTAAAACTGAATGAATGTTTTGATAGTCACAAATATTTTGTGCTAAGTTGTATGAAACTGTAAGTCACCTCAGAACTGTCAGAACTGATAATGCTAGTTGTTTAGTAGCCTTCAGGTCACCTGAGTTTATGAGTGTGTGCGTATGTGTGTGCACACAAAGCGGTCAGAAATATCATACCCCAAACACATGTCCCATCACACCTCTCTCTGGCACCAGTCTAATAAACCAGTGTGATGTCTGGGTCTGCATAATGCCAGCCTTTGCAAATCTGTCTGGCTTTTCTCATGCCATGCTAACACTGTTTACTGTTCACAGTAAAACAAGAAAGCGTTGGACGCTGACACAACCATTCATAAACTTTAGCTTTCAGGCCAGGCAATGCAATTGTGCAAAAACGAAAAGCACAAAAGGAGTCAAAGTCTAATTCAGACATGATACATCTAAAAATGACCTACACAGGCCATATTGGACATCCATATTGGATTTCAGAATGGACAGATGTCCAAACCTAATTTCAACTAATTAATTGAATTAGGGGTCTTGACCAGTGAAGTACCAAATGGAAGTGGGGCCCCCCTTTGTGATTTGGCTCCAACACAGTCATGTTCATTTCTCTGTGAAAAGCTCAGATGTTCTGAATGTTCTGTTTTTCCCAGATCAGTCTGTGATGCGATTTATTGTAATGTTCTCTCAAAGTTCTGTTAAGGTTTTCTCAAAATGTTATTGCAGTAATATTAGTAGAACTTATTTTACGTAATATATCATATCAAAAATGTTATTTTTAGGTTTGTAAGTGAAATGCTTTAAAACATTACAGAATATAAAAGTTTGAATAGCGTTCTTATAACTAATAACATTAATACAACATCTAAAAAACTGGATGTTTTGAATGTTCTTAGAACTTTCAGAATAACATTTTTGGGACATAATGGAAACATTAGGGAAACATTCTTACAACCTAAACTGGTAGCTGGGATAAATAAGAAGCTAACAGGAATGCCCTGATGATATGAAACTATTAGGCAGGAGAACAAGGACACTTCTGGCTATCTAAATAGAACAGGATTCAGTCCAATACAATTCTGGACAATAGAGAAACAGCTGCACTGCCTGACTTAACACTGACTTAACACACTGAATATGATGATTAACAAACACAGCAAGACTCTGTCTTTTTCTCCACTAGTTTATCAGTAGCACCACATGAAGATAAAGTACTCCACACCTTTGGGAGACAATAATTATTTGACCATAATGGCTAGTGCAAATGCAGCTATTTGCATAAAGAAAGTCAGTGAAGTAATTTGTCATTCATTATTTCTGTTTATCCTTTGCTATTTAGTTCCAGTGTACTGCAATGAAGAGTGTGACCATGACATGCCTATTATAATTGTAGAGGCCCAGAAGTCACATGCAAATTAAAGAGTAGGTTGGGAATAGAGAACAGGCACTAAAATACTCTGACAGTGTTACTTGCATCTCTACTGTATGATCACATCCCAAAACATGCTGTGAGCTTCAGTATGATTTGAGACGAAGACCGGCCTCTGTGAAGTATTACGCGACAAAGAAATACAAAGAAACATTTATATTTTACCAAAAGTTTTTTTTGTTTAAGACATTATTGAATAGGTGCTGCTTCAAATAAAATAAACTAAATATTAAGGATTTAGTATTTGTACCGAAATAGCTAAACTTGTTCCTGTCTCTATTAGGAAATGTGTTTGCATCATCTTTTGGGTTTTGGGAGTCATTTTTATAGCGTAATATACTGGCACCCTTAAAAGATGACACATTCATGCACAACACAGCTTTTCTGACTGAAACGTCAATTGAATTCACTTAAACCTAAAGGAGATTAAAGATCATGACATACTATATAAAGTCACTCTCTTGGCCTCTGAAGTTGAGTACCTCTGATGTAGATCATGTTAAATCTAATTGTCACTCTGTGGCAATTAAGTATATTAAGCTAATGGCAATAAAGCAAACTTTAATTACATTTATCAAGATTGAGAGACAGAGCAGGACAGGATTGGAGAGTGGAGCTTCTAGTCCTGTTAAAGCCATGAGACATGAGAAGAGTGCTTCTATTTCTTTATCACTGTCATCAGTGATGCAAATTTACTTTAAATATAGACATTTCCATCACATCAATCAAATAGTAATTACTATATTTCTATATATATATTATATATATATATATATATAATATCTTAGCAAAGAACGGCGGCAGAGCAAACGCGTGATTATAAGCTTTGCTTTGCAGAATGACAAGAACTATTATGAACAATTATATCATATGACGTCTTGCGGCAAAGTCACGTGATCACGCAAGTTTGACGCACGTCTAGGAATATTCTGCAAAAGTTTGCGTATTTTATGCGCATCTTTCTACCAAATTAAAAGTTCATCAAGCGGTACGTTTTTATGCGCATTTTTTAAGTTTATACGCTTTTCCGTGTTTCCATCCGGCATTTTGTACGTTATTGTCCACAATTGAGTTTCGGTTAATATGAATCTTTCCAGCGGAAACATCGGGATGTAAACGAGGATGGTTGTAGTTTGCGCAAACGGCGCAAAAAACGCATGCAGCGCTCTTTAACGTCTTTTATATGTGTGTGTGTGTTTAGGATTATCCATGAGGATGGTTTCTCCGGTGATGATGTGAAGCAGTACAAGCCCGTGGTCTACAGCAACACCATCCAGTCTCTGGCCGCTATCGTGCGCGCCATGGACACGCTGGGGCTGGAGTATGGAGACAAGGAGCGCAAAGTGAGTAAAACATGAGCTCTGATCTGGGAATGACATCCCTATAGAAGGAAATGGAGCCTCATTCGTCTGTTTATTAAAAAAGAAATGACAGACATGATATGCTGATTAATTAAGTTCATCACAAATAATCACATATATTGATATGTGCTTATTGCAGTTGCTTTTTGGTGCATGTGGAAAATTGTGGGAAGATTGTGTGTATGGGTTAGAGGGCATTTATTGTTTTGTTTATTCATAATTGTACTAAATTACCACATTCATTTAACAGCATTTTCTGCAATGAAACATTTGTTTTTTAATTGTGACCTGTGTNTTTTTTTAATTGTGACCTGTGTGTGTGTGTGTGTGTGTGTGTGTGTGTGTGTGTGTGTGTGTGTGTGTGGAATAAGTAGGATGATGAAATTATTTAAATGTGTTGAAACATGGACATATTATGATGATGAGGACTATTATTTTTTTTATTTGTCTGACTATTGAAGTATTGCACTGCAAATGTACAAATGGAGTAACAAACTACTATGGCACACAAATAATAATAGATAAATATAAAGTTTATACTGTAATATACAGTGTTTAATGTAAGATGGTTCAAGAGAATCAGATATCAGGGATAACTGACAGTAGAATACAGCATTACCCTTATCAGTGATAAACCAACACATTTTTTCTAAATTCTTCCATGATTTATAACCATAATAACAAAAATGTTTTGAGTAAAATGATTTTGGGAGGAGAAGCTCCAGGTAAAATTGCTTTTTGCTGTAAAGTTTTCTAAGCTAATACTTTTAATCAGTGAGAATATAAGATTCATAATTCATAATCTTGTGCTGGCTGTTTCCAAAAGCTCTATCTCTTTAATGTCAGTAAAGTCAGTGGGCTTAGCAGGAAGTAATATTTTATTTTAATCAAACCAAAGGCATTAATATGGAGGGAGCAGTCATCTGAAATATCCAGCAGTCATCGATTAAGATATTTTCTCTCTTGAGAAATTGAAAACCTCTTTGTTTCCGGGTTGAGTTACATATCAGGAAGTTGAGCCTCAAGGACACCATATGTACAGTGTGTGCCCACAATCAGAGGTTATAGATAGCAATGTGACAATACATGTAGCCTCAGTGTATTTGAAAGTTACTGTAATTGCATAACTTGTAACGGTCTATGTTTGAAAGAGAAATAGATTAGAATAAATCTGTTTTAAAACGTGAGGTTTTTGTCTTCCAGCTTGGATTTGGATTTCTTTTTTCCGATTAGCTTGTCACAATGCATCCTGGGATTGTCTACAGAGGCATGTGATGCTGTTAGAATGTGACCAACAAAAGGTATCTTAGGAGGCATCATATTTAAGTCTACCTTTGTATCTGGACGCCATCTGTGATGACTTAAAATGTTCCCTTCATAGGCAGCTCATTAGGATTTGAGCCAATGTGTAGTGTGTAAGTCATGTACTGTACATACAGTGTGTATACGGTTATTCTGAGAACAGATCAGTAACACACACATCCACCCAAACTCTTTGGCCCTCTGTTCCTTCAGGCTGTGGAGGCCAGCTGGCTCACACCTTTTTAATGTGAAGTGTGAAGCTTTTATTGGAAATGCTCTCTCAACCACACAGCCTTTATAGATTACCATGCCCTTTCTATCTCTCCCTTTGCTCTCTGTAGGTTTCTCGCCCACCATCTCTGTTTTCTTTTCTTTCTTATTTAACCTATTAGCGTCCCCCTTTCCCTCTGTTTTCTGTGTGTCAGCCTTTGTATGCAACCTTATAGTCCTCTCTATCACCCTCCCCATCTTTTTCTTTTTCACCAATCTGGCCCTGTTGCCATGGCTACCACTTGTTTTGCCTTTTCTCAACACATTCCATAAGTCTGTGTCCATCGGCAATGTCACTCAGATGTACTCAGCTCAGCATCAGTAAGGCGACCAATCGCAATTGACCATCTGTGCAGTATGCCACACCCTTTGTATAGCAAATGTGGCATGTATAGTTGACGCACATATAAGCGAGTCCATCTCTATCCGTGTGCCCAGATAACAATTTTAGGTTGTAAGAATGTTTCCCTAACATTTTTTCCTAATAAGTAACAAAAATGTTATTTTAAAAGCTTTTAAAAGTTAAAAGCTTTATAGATGTTTATTAACGTAATGTCTTGGTTATAGGATGTTATTCAAACTTTTGTACATCCTGTAACATTTTTAAAATGTTCTGTTAACAACTTTAGAATAACATTTTGAATATATGTAATATATATATTGTTTTTGTTAATTTTAGATATACATAATAKATATTGTTCTCTGTAGGTTTGCTCTCTGTAGGTTTTTTTTATTGTTCTCTGTAGGTTTGCTCTCTGTAGGTTTTTTTATTGTTCTCTGTAGGTTTTTTGTTAAAAAAGCTSTACTAACGKTATTGCAGGAATGTTTTTGTTAACTTTGAGACAACATTAGCCAATGTTCTGAGAACATTGTCTGTTAGCTGGGTAATAAAGTGGACCATGCAGCTGTCCTGCTAAGGAGCTAGACTGGTGTTTTTTGGTATTAGGCTAAGTTGTGTAGTGGTGGATTAAGCTACAGCCTGTGGCAGGAAGTTCATTCATCCTGTTTTGATATATGGTTCACAAGCACTCATCACATGATCTGATGACATGTCATTCTGCTGCTCCATTACAGTGTAATTTACCAAAATGGCCGCCGGTCTCAACGTGTCGGTGTGACCTTGCCGGAGCTTCACACATCCTGAATGCTAAATGACACAAATGAAAATCTAATTCACCAGCTTGTGGTGGGCAAGAGCCGTCTGCCCGGTGCCTGGCTCCCAGATGGACACAGATGGGCGTTTGCCATTTTAGTTCTACCGCAGCAGCATGGCAAAGGGCCTAAACTCTACCAAAAAACCCAGCTTGGGTGTCACCAGACTGCGTGCTAACCGCATGCAAGTGTGTGTTCAGAAATCTCCCAAAATAGAACTGAGAAATAGGATTGCAGTCAGAATTAGGGGTTATTTGCTCATGGAGACAGTTAGCGGGAGAGAGGGAGTAAAAAACTCTACATTTGAAGTGATGTGTTCTGCGTTAGTGCTGACACAACGGCGAGAATTCTCCTTTCTGGCCATTTTCATTACTTATTACCTTACAAAGATAAATATGTGGATGTACAGTCTATTTAATGCAGATTAAGTGTTGAGTTGTATTTTTTCAGGGTTACACAATGATTTTGTGAGTGGGATGCTACAGTGTGAAATGAATCTGTTCTTTAGGCAAAACTGATGTGCCGTGAATTGCAGTCAGAAGCCACTGGGAATATGTGGACAAATAGTAGCTTTTAAAATACTGAGGAGGCAAATGTCTGGTGCTAATGATGTATGTGGGGATGTGGCAGATGTCCCAAATGTGTTATTGTTCAGGAAAATTGATGTTTTTTCAGTTTAGTTTGGTTTTAGATCAGGTAGGACCCAGCTAACAGGGAATGTTCTCAGAACATTGGCCTAATGTTCTCTAAAAGTTTTCTCAATGTTAACGTCAAAAACGTTTTTTGCAGTGACTTTAGTAGAATATTTTTATATTATAAATTATATATCATTTATCAAAAATGTTATTCTTTTGTTGTTAATGGAAAACTAGGCGTTCCAAGAACTTTCTAAATAAGGTTTTTCATGTTTTGATTATGTAAGATAAACATTAAGGAAACGTTCTTACAACTTGAAATTGGTCACTGGTTTATGCAGTTGTTTAAGTTATCAAAAGTCTATGTGTTTGTGTGTAGCATAGGGAAAACAGTTTGGGAATAAGGACGAGACTTCTGGCACCAGAATATTCCCAACAGTCCCGGTAGTGCCCCAGTGGTGATCCCACACCCACTCAATACCCAGAGGAAACCCATCAGAACAGCCTCATCATCAACTAATACTCTTTATATAAGGCTGACCCGGAAAAAAACTGTTTGGTCTACCTGCATTCAAATTAGAAAAGTACCAGGTTATGACGTACATCTTATAAATAGAACAATAGTGAGGCCAGTCCTTTGCATGCTAGCAGTGATATGTAGTCAAATGAAACCAGGTGTGTTAAACGTGCTGTATAAAATATTTTCACGTCTGTTTCTATGTGTTGCATGTATGAGTCTGTTTTGGGAGCGATTTATTATCATTGATGATTTATTTTTGGCTGTGCGATACCTGTCCCACTTCTGAGTGCAGTGAACATCTGGTGTCAGTGTGTACACAGATGTGTGTGTCAAAATATGCTGATAAGAACTAATCTAAAGGTGTCCAAAACATGTATGTTGTATATGAACATTTTGCACAGTTAGAACAGGCAGAGATGATGTTTCTAGTCTGAAATACTGCTTGTGATATCTACAAACTTTGTTTTCTTGGGTCTGGGGCTGCTTTTGTGAATCAGGTTTATGAGTGACCAATCAATATGTCCAGATCCCCAGGTAAAGTGGTTTATTAGCTGCAAAATGAGCTTTTAGAAACACGAGTCTTTGGTGAAAATTTGCCTTTAAATTAATTCCTTCCTATCAATATATAGTGCTTTGATTTAGTAGCTTCAGGTAAAAACATTAGTATATATATTGTGATGTTTTGACAACCCTGGTTTCCCCACATTTTGCATTTTGGTACATTCTTTGTAAATTGAATTGATTTGCAGTCTGTACCATTGTTGAAAATAAGAGGGTAAGGTTAGTCATATTTATAGGATGTGTAAATTAATTTTGTGTGAGGCAGAAGGAGAGACCTTCAGAAGTATTAACAGATATCTATCCCAGCAGATTAAACTGCAGCCTCCATTTTAATTGAGACTTTTGTGTCAAGTCTCTGGTGTTTGGAATCGGTAATGTCTGGGTTTCTTCTTCCCAGTCTTTTAACTACACAGATCCCAGTATTAATTATTTCTGCTGCATCTTAATTACATATTAGGTTAATCAGTTTGCCTCTATAAATTTCCACACTGAATAACCAACATGGCACTTTCCATTAATATGGTGCACCTTGGTTCCTTGTTACCTTTTTTAAAGGAGCAAAGCACATGATATATCTTAAGTTTTAAAATACATTTTAAGAAAACATGGACCAAACTAACTTTTACGTTTGATTTATGGAAAATGTTGGACTACATTTGGTCTAGCTAGCCCCTACAGGGTGATTTTCATTTAGGCTAACATTAGTTTTTTTATTTATTTGTTTATTTAGTGTTTATTGTTAAAAAAAGGTTTTAGGCATGTCCCAAAATTTGCAAACTGTAGAAATGGTAAAAAGATAGAAAATTAAACAGCTTGTATAATATTTAGTTTGACATCTCTGAGGTATCTAAAAGTTAAGCACACCCATATACTCTTTGGTAAAAAGATTAACAAAATATCTTCCTTTTTAAAAAATACAGGCTTTTTTACCCTAATGATGAAAAGCGACACATTCGTTTCCCACTCTGTTGCTTTTTGTGATGTGTGTGATTTTTTGTGATTTTTTGTTTTTGTGTGTGATTTTTTTTTTTACATAAGATGAAAGTTAGGTCCATGTTTTAAGTTGTTTATGCTTCAGCCAGATTGTGGATTCAGCTCAGCATTAGTGGTCTGAGTATAACATTAACCTTCTCAAGCTTAATGTGTCAGCAAAGTTCTGAAAACCAATCAGGCGAGTGGGGTGTGATGAATGCGTCTGGTGCTCTTTGTGTCTGCCCTTGCCCAGACTGTGCTGCTGTCACTCTGAGACCTGTGATGCTCGCTCTTAATTGGAGGGCCAAAAAAACAATCGGAAGCAAACAGCACCTCAGCCAGATGGTCTCAGCTAGTGGGCTAGCAGGCTGTATATGTCTCCTGCATATGTCCAGCTCTTATTAGCATGAGTGCATCACTGCTTCTGCGCATGCGTGTTTGTTTGAGCGTGAAAGTGCACATGTGTGATTTTAGAGGGTGGAAATTTGCCCTCGAGTTCTGTTATAATGTAGCATCACTGACAGCTGTTTCATACCACACAGAGAGAAATTAAAAATAGAGAGATTTAAAGAGCTCTTTGTTGAAAACCATCTCTGCAGATGTTTGCCTTATTGACCGCTGGTGTATTTCGTTCTGGTCATGATTATAGTGACTGATTTAACTAGTGAGTCTAGCCGGTGTGCTCAGGGGTTAATGGAGAACCATAAAGGGAAAATGGTTCCTAGCAGCTGAAAAGTTTGCATTTAATTCATTTAATAAGTGTATGTTTTTTCAATGTTATGGTACTTTTTGGTACTAGCTTAATAGGAACAGACAACTCTGGTGTAGGCCAGACTATCAGACATGGGTTTTGTTTTGTTGAATGAAGGTACAGTGTATTAGCTTGAGGGGGTCTTGAGAATCTTCTAGGCAAGCTAGGAGGCTGAAATTTGGATGCATTCATCTCGCACATCTTCTAGAGGTCAATGTTCAGCTGCATCTACCCCATAAAAGTCTTTCAGTTAGAGTGACTAGAAGGTTTGACGTCAGTATTTTCTTGGTTGTGATTTTCAGTCTGTGATTTACTCAGTCTGTTGTGTGAATAACAGTTGACAGCTATTTTTTTTGGATGGTTGCCATTTGTTATCACTAAACATATTGGGGATCATAGAAAAAAAACAAAAGATCAAATGCTAAATTTACTGATCCACAACAGTTAGCAACGGTGTCAGTTGCAGTGACACCGTTAGCATGTTAACATGCAGTTAGCATGTTGTTAGCATGTTGCCACTGGCATGCTGGGAGATTCAAATCGTAAATATTTGAATGCCAACCTTGTTGCTATGAGCTTTCAGAGTCTTGTGCTGATATATTTAATTCATATTTAATCCATAGTTGGTAAAAACTACAATGAAACTGGCTTTAAACAGGTGTTGTGATTTTGCAAAAGCAAGTCTGTAAAAGTTAAAAAAAAATAAAACAAAAGATCAGAATGTAGTTTTGTCATCTGAATTATTTGTAATATAACAGTGGGTCAAAAGTGCCAAAAATGCATTTTGAATACAGCTTTTCAAGGTTACAAAAGGAGTTTTATAGGTACAGTATGGCAGTTTTGTAGACTGTTCAGCCCAGCAGAACTGTACATTCTGTCTTCTCATGCGTGCATGGCTTTACTCCTAATTGACGTGGCATTTCAGTTTTGTTTTTCAGTTTGGGTATCATTGAGAAAAGCCTGTGCATTCATGCTGTTATAGCCAAAGCTTCGGGGCCCTTGAGTTTGATCTGAATATGCTTTGACTTGTTTTTCTCCTTCCAGCGCCCTCAGAGACATCTTTGTCTTTCTTGCCAAGAATGACTCCTTCACATCATATGATTCGTCCCATGAACAGTTTGTCCAAAGTGGACATTCAAGCTAAAAACAGGTTCATCACCCCTTGCTCCAGTCCCTCCTCGTTTATCAAAGGTGTCTCAAGCCAAGTCAGATTAAACTAGCTCGGTTCTTAAGCTGGAAAGCAATGAGGTTCTGTGGTGGTCATTAATGGGATGGAACAGGACCGTGAGATTGGAATTTGAAGCTGCAACCATGACTAAGCTTGTGTAGCACAAATTATTTCTTGCTCTTAGCCTCAAACATTTACAGGTTTCATGATCTTGATGGCCCTCAGGTGAGATTACTGTAGATGTGACAATGGACCCAGGGGAAAAATTGGAAGAGAAATAACACATTGTATTTTAGCAAGATCACCAGGATTCGCTGGTTTGCCGTGATCACGGTGTGGAGCAAACACCATTTACACTTAAGCTTACCTTGTCTGGTGTTCGCTTATGCTATACCAGAAGTGCATTTATTGCAGAATAAACTTAAATGTGTAGTGTTTTCTCTGTAATTATGTCTCATCTGATCTACAGCTAAACAGTATGGTAGTATATAACAATACTGTGGTATACAATGACTCATATGATACCAGTGATACAAGAACATACTGCCCTGCCTGTAGTTTGTTCTTCTCTGCATGAGGGTTGTGGGAGGGATGTAGGTGTTTCTAACCTGCTGTATGCTTTATACACTGGTACAAGCACATAGGTGTGTGCCCCAAAACCCAGCTAACAAAGAACGTTCTCAGAATATTGGCTTAGGGTTTTTAAAAGTTCTCTCGGTTATCAAAAAAAACATTTCTTGCACTAACGTCAGTTGAACTTTTCTTACTGTTACGTATCATACAAAAACGTTAATCTTACGTTGTAAGTGGAATGTTTTAAAAACATTTCAGAATTCAAAAAGTCTGAATAACATTCTTTTAGCAGAAACAACATACAATGTCTAAAAAACTGTGTTACTAGAACGTTACTAGAACATTAAAAATAACATTCTTAAAGGTTTGGGATGTTTGGGAAAACATGGCAAATGTTTGGGAAACGTTCATACAACTTGAAATTGTTATTTGGGAAATGAGGCAAACACTTAGTACAGTAAAACAAGTTAACCAGTCATCTGTTTATAGTTAGTTCAGCATATCTCAGATATTTTTCTCTGTATTGCCGCCTGTCATTTTGAAGAATATGGCAGCAGAGTTTAAACGTCTGGAGATCACCGCGGCGTGCCGTGTTTTGTGCCAGAGCGAATGTGTCAAGCATAAACAGGACTCAAGTGGGCAACTCAGCTTTCAGTTTTACAGATGGTGACTGGCCGTAACGTTCTCACTCTAAGAGTTTCACTCTGCCTGTTTATGCAAGAGAGTGTGTATATGTGTGTTATTTAGAAGAATGATGGTAGATGGAGGGTGTTCCTGTTATTGGGTGACTGCAAACTCTCATCACAATTGGCTCATGATATAAACTGTATCATGCACCTCAAACACATTGAGAGTGGAAGTTTTTAGTCAGCGTTGGTACGTTCAACAGGAAGCAATATTGAAGAGTTAGAAGCTCACAGAAAATTTCTGCACTGTATCACTGTTCATCCTTAATCCTACAAAGGGATAGATATTACAATAATAACTTCTAAGGAATAATACGACAAATAGGAGACAATTCTTCACATACATCTAAAACTGCCTGCTTAAAATTCTGTCTAAAGACACCAAGACTAAACTATGCCTGGCTAAATTAAGCCTTGTCTGGCCTCTCAGCCCCTGATGTCAAAGGTAGTTTTGCTCCCTTAGTTTTTTAATATGGACTGGAATTTAAGGACAAGTCATTGGTCAGGACAGAGGCTCAGATTAACGTAAAAAAGATTGTCTCTATGCATTTCCTGTTGATGGAAAACCCCTGTACACTGATAAGTCTCATGATTGGATGGAAGATGTAAAAATACACTGGGCAGTGGCTTGACCGTGACCGTGGTAGATTTGGTGCTTTAAATTGTAAATACTAAGTGAAATCAGAAAAACAGAGAGAGAGAAAGAGCAACTCATGATTATGTAATTGTGGCTCACAATCATTCAGCATTTAAATGCAGGGTAGGTAGTTTTTCCAGAAGCATTTTTTGTTATGCTGGTTGAAAGTCTTT
>JAZGTK010017301.1:0-12332 GCA_036877625.1 Ambastaia sidthimunki
ACATGCGTAATTAAATGTACGTAAAGTATCCTGCAGTTTTATGTTTCAGACAGAGATGGCGGTAGAGAGGCAAAAATTAAAGCTTTAAAGTTGGATAAACAAATACAAACTGCAATGATGCATACAAAACTAATGACTGCAGCCCAAATAGAGTGAGCAGAATCTCAGAGTGTGCTTGGTTTTTGTTATCGACTGAATGAAAAGAAAGCTGGCTAATAGCTTTTTGCCCATGGATAGTATGTCATGGAGTTAGGGAGCTAGCGATTAATGAACAGCACAGACCAAATCCAAGTGTAAAGGCTTTTAACATTACACGCCAATGATTGGATCTATTTCCAGCAAGGCAATTTTCTCCTTATAATTACCAAATTACAGGGATTCCAAAAGCCAGATTCGTAATCGATCCACTGACCTTGAAATCTAGGCTTTCCAATGAATAGTGTTTCAATGTTCTTTGCCTTGCCACATCACAGAGGCGGAGCTTCTTGAAGAGGAGGCGGAGCTGACTCAAGGAAGCGGGGATGCTGGGAAGGCGGGTGGTTTGCGAAGAAGGCGAAGAACTTACAGTCGCTCCCTACAGGAACATATGAAACCGGGCAAGCAGTTCAGCACAGACTCAGATCAGCAAAGAGGAGGCACAATGGGTATACAAGTTTTTTTTGAATGCCAGAAATGATAAAGTATGTCTAGAATATGTCTGTCTGTCAATATCATATACAGATCTTAAAAATAAGATAATCACAGTTCTCTCTAAATCTACAGATACTTCCATATGTTAGTCAAGCTATACATTTAAAAGCATGTGCGTTCCCAGGGAATCGAACCCACAACCTGCTAACACAATGCTATACCAACTAAGCTAAAGGAACACCTATTTGAAATGCATATGTAAGGCTAATAAAAATGATATCTGAAATGTATTTTTCATTACAGGTGCAATGGACATTAAAAATACACAAAGACTGAGTGTCACTACCATTGTAATTGGGATGAGCTTAATGTAAGCTAGCATTCACTCTGATATAATCTTCATATAAACCATGATGTCTTAAGGTGCTTATGAATGTCACATCGCTTTGTCTCTCAGCCTCTTTGTTTTGACGGTTCTGAACTTGGGGTTGTTTTTCAAACTTTGGGCCATGGAAGATGTCGCCCACCGTATGTATCTGAGCACCAAGCACAGAATGAGAGAGAGAACAGAGGCCAGGTTAGGGACCTTTAGGCAGACATTGTATTTTTATTGCTACTTATTATGTATTTGATTTTCTGTGAAGCTAATGTAAACGCTCATTATTGTTTTTGTGCTGTAGTTTGCCATCTGATTTAGGGACACGACAGGGGCTGCCACTCAGAAGTCAGGAGGAAGTGCACCTACTGAGGGCGGTACTGCAAGACTCCATTAACCTTCTTGAACAGGTATTGTTTGGTAGCATAATGGGTTTAAACGCTGTTTGTTTCAACACAAAGTAACATGGGGTGTTGAGTGTTGTTTAAATACAGTGTCTTGGTAATCTTAGTCACAGCCAAGCTGAGACTAAGTTTCAAAAACATGCAGTTTTAAATTAACCCCCCCCTAAACAGCACATAAAAACAAAACGATCCGTGGTTGGTTGCTTGACATGTCACGTCAGACTGTCTCTTATCCAACTGAGTGATTCTTAAACAGAATAAGTTGTAATGTGAACCAGACCTTATGCCATTCTGGTTATATGAGATTAGGGGCCTAATAATTTTAGATTAGATTAAGATTTTGTCCTTGGATAAAAACACAAATATATTGGAGATAGAATGTGATACTTGGTAATGTGTAGTATTTGGTTTGAATGAGAGGTCTTGTGTGTTTTGATGTTTTTGCTGGTAGTGACTCTCTGGTGGCTGGTAGTGACTTTCTGGTAGTGATTGCTCTCTTCCTCTCCACAGCTACGCAGTTCTCTTGTGGTGCTTCAGCAGAACTTTCAGGTCTACAACAGATCCTCCTCTCAGCTTTAAATGGCATTGAGTTTGGAGACCTGAGAACATAAGGTTATTCTTCCCCTAAGGTCCGCCCTCACTGTGGAACATTGTCATAGGGACTGTGCCTTAGGGCAGACTCGTAGCCATGTTTATTGTCTCTCTGGGCCTTTTCTTGTGATCGGATATTATTTTTTTTGTCTTGGAGGAAATCTTCACTGGCACACTGAACGTTTCCTCCTGGATTTGGATTTACTTGACCCGGATGGCCTTGGAACTGAGCCAGAAAAGCTACTGTGTGCTTTACTCATTCTTCAGACTTGATAATGAAGGACTAAAATGATGTGAGAACAGCAACACAGCAGGTTGAAATGCATAGAGGTTCTTATGATCATATTTAAAACTGTTGGTTCTGGATTTATGAATGGAAGCCTAAAACTATCTCGGAAACGTAATGGGTTTCGTGTAGTTGTGCAAGGGTCTTGCGCAAAAGAGGGGCAATGCAGGCCCATTGCCTTTACATACTAACAGCACACGTTAAAGATCTGCCTGATATTGCCTTATGTGGCCTTCATGTTTATTGTTTTAGACAAAATGTTCTTACGATACCTCTGAGAATTTGTTCCTTTAAAACTTGCACCTTTAAATGCACCTCTAAAACGTACTAAAGCAGGGATTTTCATTGACAAATGATTGTGCTAATTTGTAAATTTTTAATGTGAAATGCATTTTCATAAGAAGAAGAGAAATATAACAGGAATTAATTTAAGGAGTGAGGTTTTATCTACAAATTGTTTACACAAGTTCTCTTTCTTACCACTTTTGGTTGTTTAACATGTTTTAGAGTCTGTGTTGTCACTGTAGATAAAGTTTGTGACACAACCATGTAAATCCTTCACAATGCAAAAAAGAAAATTGTGTGTGGTAATTTATTGTAGGAGAATATATAATCTTCAGTTTATTTAAACCTTTCACAGGAAGAAAATAGAGCTGAGATGATGCATATATTTTTTAATATTCAGATTTAATTTTCTTTTCTGAAATCTTTAATATATTATCTTTGTATACTATTTGTAAAATAAAATTGTGATAACTTTGTGAAGCTTTACTTCTTAGAGTAAAACAACTGCCACTTTCCAGTGAACAATTTTTGGTTGAAAGAACATTTCCCTAACGTTTCTATAAAGTAACAAAAACATTTTATTATATTTTAAGAACATTCCAAACATCCACTTTTTATGTTGAATTAACGATATTGCTTGGTTATAAACATTGTTCAAACCTGTTATTGTGTAACGTTTTTAAAACGTTCCACTAAATATTTAAGAATGTTTTTCATATGATATTACAATATCATATTACAAACCCACCCCTCTTCAACTAACGTTACTGCAAGAACGTTTTTAATAACTTTGATAGAACTTTAGAGAACATTAGCCAACGTTCTCAGAACGTTCCCTGTTAGCTGGGATAACCTGGCTGTCAAGTTTACAGGAGACAAATTGACCCTGTTTCTCAGCATTAGTATGGATGGACAATAAATATTTCTTAAAGATTATGATTCTGGTAGTAAGAAGTGTAGTATGAGATCAAATATCCAGCTGTTTAAAATAGAAAATAAGGAGATATTAAGAATAAACACTTGGGGCTTAAGAGCAAAATGGTGGTTTATGTTCACAACTGTATGGCATCATATTCATTCATTAAAAGTTCATCAGAGGAAATGAAAGGGTTAATCCACGCTGACGTCAGAAAGTCAGGAAACTGCATTTCTATTCGACACTCGCACCAGCTGTTTACATACATACAGCATATAAAAGACTTTCTTTACTGTCTTTGTTAACTTCATTGTTTTCGGTACAGCAGCATCAAAACGACTGAGTTAAAGATCAAGTCGTTTATAACATGTTCCAGTTCCGTGAATGAGAGCTGATAGCTGACTGTCGCTATGCAGTTTGCTGGTTAACAGGTTGGTTTATTGATTTCATTGTGTTGTAAGTGCAAAACTTCGCATGCAATAATATCACCCGTTAGGTCTGACAATGACTGTTTGCTCACGATCGTGGTTGTTTTTGTATATAACGTGTTTTATAGGACTGCGTTGTGTGTCACATTTTCTTTGTTCATTAAGTTTCCGGACTGCAGTCTATATAAAGCGGCCGTATATACTGGTAACGTATGTGAAAAAAGGCAGGAGATACTTTATTGACACACACTTGTGTTAAGACAAAACTTATGCATGAAATGCACAGCCGGTATCCGCTAATAATACGCCATTACTCATAATGCAATTGTTAAAATCCATCTTCCATGCTTGAGATATCATAGTTTTCTCCCAAGAAAGCATAGATGCCACATATACAGTAAGACATTTTCCTAGTTAGTAAATCCTCTGTGACCTTAACCATTTACATAAAGGACTGTGTACATGATTGACCATTAGTGAGATACAGTAGGATATTTTTGGGGTCATTTCTGTGCCCCTGGACCCCCTTGATCCCCACCTACAAGTTTTTATCAAATTGACTCATATACATTATAATACAGTGTATTAATACAAATGTTGTCCTGTTGCTAGAATATTCTATCGTGTGATACGGTTCCCTCACAGGAATGTGATATCTGCTCATAAACTGAAGATCATGAAGAAAGGATCCCACCAGGCACCAGATCAGGAAGACCCTCTGTGTTGCTGTGAGTACGTGGACCGTCATGGTGGGCGGAGCCACATGGCAGCCTGCTGTTGTGACTGTGAAGATCTGGATGAAGCTTGTGACAGGTGAGGGAGTTGCCACCAATAGCACTTTAGTTTTGGTTCATGTGGTGGGCATCAAAAATCTGTGATCACTAGTAAGACTGCTTTTATTGTGTGTGCTTTTATTAGCATACCAATTTGAAAACACAATTAAGTTTCCGTGTTTAAAAAAGATTTTGAATTCCAAAATCTTGATTTTTAAAAGTGGTCTCAGACTTGAGAATCTGCAAGTTTTTTGCAGGCACAGCTTTCTCATGGGCCTCAAAACTATTGTCTCATTTTCGGTGGTATTAAAATATGTATTTTGTTATAATAATTTTCCAGGTGGATGAAGATGGAACCTCAAAAAGCAGATTCTGTAACTCGGGTGTGGGCCACCATTAATGATCGTCTGCGGGTGCCCTGGATATCAGGGGCCAAACAAGTTGACCTCTCATTGGTCCCTCCCCTTATACTGCTTCCTGTTTTACTGCACATTGCGGCTTTGCACTACCTGCTGGGTATTGTAGTTCTTACAACATCACCTGGTTTAGTACTTTGGTACTACTACGCCACCCACCGCAAGAAAGGACGCACACTGTTCTTCCTCAGCCTTGCCGTCTTCTCCATCTTCTACATGTTCTACCTCTTCCTCACGGAAGTTTTTCCTCGAGGTAATGTGAATCATCTTCAGTTGGGTGCCGTGACGACCGGTGTGGCTCTCACGGTCATTTTCCTCATTAACACCAAGAGGGGGCCGGGTTACGTTAGGCCACGCCCCAGTGACACTGACAGTACAGTGACCTATCACAGCCCACCGCCTGACGTAGACGCTGCATATCTTAATGGAGCACGGCACCAGGTGGTGATAGCCAATCGCATGAGTTCTCATCAGATCGGTGAGTCTGGAAAAACGCAGGAGAGTGAGGAACACAGTGAGGGTCCGAGGAGGAACTGGTGTGTAGTTTGCAAGGTGGTACGGCCCCCGAGAGCCGGACACTGCAGGATCTGTGGAGTCTGCGTTCTGCGCCTGGATCACCACTGTGTCTGGTGGGTTTCTTTAAAAAATAAAGCACTATCTTAGAGGGTCTCAGGCCATTACCATAACCACAACACTGTTATAGAATAACACTTAGTTTATATGATACATCTTCAGTAATATTTGTATATCATCTTAGTATTTTAGCTTCACACAATTAAGTAACATGTATAGTAAACTCTTATCTGTAGCCTAATATAATTTTACTTTCCCAGAAGAACAACCCTCAGTGGAAATAAAGGGTGCACAAAGGTCAGAATACCGTTAGCTCATGTAGGATGTAGTGAATGTTTATTATTTAATCATGGATCTGAATCAAGAAGTGTTTGTCAGTTGTAGCAACTGTAGCAAGTGTTGTCAATAAATGTATCTGTTATTAAGACAATGAGTTTAGTTTACCCTGAATATTCTATCTGCATTTGGTCTGTTCTGTGTTTAGAGAATTAAGTTAATCTCCAGGTCTCAGGTCAGTGTCTTGTTTGTCATTTTGTGTTAGGATCAACAGCTGTGTGGGACTGGCCAATCACAGCAGTTTCCTTCTGACACTAGTTTTCTTCCTGTTGACGTCACTGTACGGGATCAGTTTGGTTCTGCGCAGTGTGTGTCCCCATCAGAGTTTAATGATCGCGCTGTTCTACTGTCCTGATGTGTACAGTCAGTACAGGTGTGGAATAACAAGACAAACATACATATTCACATGATCTTTGTCCATTGAATTTACGTCTGCTGGTCCTGGTAAATATAGGTAATTTTTCTGATGATGTGGCTCAATAAATTCTGCCTGTCCACTGTTGCAAGATTTTCTCACTGCATGTTTTTACATTCTGAGCTCAGATTAAATGATGGATAAAAAGAAACCTAAATAAAAATTAACCCTTTGACATCTGTCTTTGCATGTATCTCAGCTCGGCTCTGTGTTTCACCTGTGTCTGGTACAGCAGCATCGTGGCCGGAGGTCTTTTGCATCTGCTGGTTCTCCAGCTCATTAACGTCAGCTTCAACGTCACTGAACGTGAGGTGCGTCTCGCCCTGAGGGAGAAAACCGGACGCAGGCTGCTGTGCGGCTTCATCGTTGACACCGGCGTTTACTCGCGAGGTTTCCGTAGCAACTGGATGGAATTCTTGACCATGAGCAAAACTCTGGAGCCGTCGACCTCTAAACCAACCGACGTGGTGTAGAAAGCAAATAATTGGTGTTTGTTGATTAATGGACCTTCAAAGTAATGCCAAAGGAATAGCAAGGGATCAAAGTGAATGATAACTCATATACTAATGTGAAGGATAATGTTGTGCTACTTAATGGCTTCAGTAGCTGTTCCAGGGTCAGTTTTATGGCTCTGCACGTTTTGGTCATGGGCTCAACATGGTATTTGACTACAACATTAAAAGTGGAGACTCTTTTGTGGACCACTAGGTGGCAGTGTCGCAGTGTGGTACGTCTTTACGTTTCCTCATTTAAAACATCATCCTCAGGTGTGGTGAGACAAGATTTTGTTTACAAGGCAAGACAGATTATCATCAACAGTATAATGACGTCATACCCAAACAGATATGACGTAACAGTGTACATTGTACACTAAATACACAAACACAATAATTAGGGACCAACATGTATTCTTCATTTGTTGTTTATTGTTTATTTTGTGTCTTTTCATTTAAAAAAATGTTTTTAGATTATCTTCGCTAAAGCTTCTCTGTCCGTTCATAATTTAATTGGTCCAATTCACAATTATGAAACAATTTCATCATAAAGTATTTAAACTTTGTCAGTATAAAAGAACAGATGTGATTGTTACTTGTCACATTTCTGGTTTTCAATTACTTATTAGTTGGATCATGAAATGCACACTTGTTCTTTTAAGTTGTTAGTCAGTTAGTATGTGTTGTTATGTGAATGAATCATTCGTTATCAAATCTTATTTAGTACCTTTACCACGTCATAAAGAATGCAACACTGCATCCAAAACACACTTTATATAACTTCATTTCTCATCTCAGCTAGATGAATGTTTTATGTTTGCTCTGTTTGTGTATGTGTGTGGTTCTTTTTCATGTTTTGCAACTAGGGACACATTTGTGTTGCTTAGCATTTAGCTCAGTTTCAATGTGCAAAAACTAGCGCAGTTGATCTCTGAATCAAAGCTTTTCATTACATTTCTTCCAAGCACAAAATGATTCACGGAAGTAAATACACATGCAATTCAAAAACCACAATGTTTTTCTATCGTAATTCATTTTTCCAAGTTGTTCATTTAAACTGCTATGGAAAAATAAACAAGCATAAAAAAGATTAAACATGGAAGCTCATGAAACTGCACAGCTGTTTTTAATGTCTCTTGATGGTGTTTTATATGAACATGTTTTGACAGTCAGCGCCTGTGTGTTGTGGTTAAAGAGGATTTAAAGAGCTCCGCAGGGAATTGAAGGGAGAGGTGCGGAAGTCGGGCAGAATCTCTGCCACTTTACGTCTCAGTTGATCTCTGCGAACTTCTCTTTCCTTCTCTTCTCGTAAGACGACTGGAAGACGCCTCCAGCCTGCAAAACATCTTTTGACTGCTCTCCTGCAAAACCAACAGATCCAAGTTTAAGGAAATATACACATCCGGTATGCAAAATGCATGCAGTACTTTGTAGTATTGTTGTAAATATTAAAACTCTTATTGCTTAAAGGGATAGTTCGCCCAAAATATTATTTTCCATCATTTGCACACCCTCATGTCATAGCAAACGTGTGTGATTTTTCTTCTGTGGAACACAATAGAAGATATTTTGAGAAATGTCTTGGTGTTTTGTGTCCATACAATGGAAGTCAGTGGGTGCCACTGTTGTCTGGTTGACATTTTTGGGTGAACTATCCCTTTAATTTGTAATTAATTTGCAATTAGTTTCAATACATTTATGTAAAATCTCACCACATTAATTTGGAATAGATGATTTTATCATATTTATAAAGTAATATTTTGGCATTAAAACAGTCACATGCACACAAATAATGATTTCTAGACACATATGATGACCTGGCGCTGTGCTCCTCTGCCCGCTGTTTGTTGTCCCAGTCTGTCAGTCGCTGCTCAGTGGCTTGATCCAACAGAGCCGTGAAGATCTTTCTCTGGATATTGGTTCTGTAGAACCGCTCCGCTCTTGCTTCCAGTATAAAGCGCATGTCTTTTAACTGGCAATCATTGGAATCAGAGACAGACACAGACGTACTATTAGTGCTTGTTCATATTGCTCATAACCAGAAGAGTTTGGTTTTACTCATACTGCTATAACTAGTATAACTATAACACATGCTAATACACATCTATAGGTTGAATGCTCTGCAAATCGCTTTGGCTAAAAGCATCTGCTAAATGTGTAAATGTAAGGCATGGGTTCGACTCCCACAAACCCTCATTACAGCTTGTCTACAAAATCTTACACTTTTCCTACTAATCAGTCACAGTTAACTATTAGTCTGTGTGTGTGTATGTATAATTCTGCATGTGTGTGTGGCGTTTTACCCTTTTCCAGCTGCACATGGCCCTTTGAAGCAAGATCTGCTGATACAGCTGGATGGCTCTGGCTTCTCTCTCTGCGTGAGCCTCATCCACAGCTTGCATCCAGGAGAAGAAACAGCGTCTCTGAAGCGACAGTGTGTAATGATGCTCGGCTCTCTGGAGGAACGAGAAGAGGCAAAGCCACCCAGAACATAAATAACTGTCTGCTTTAATTAACACTCATCATGTCCCGCGGTTCAGCTGGATCAATAGCAAACTTCCCCCGCTGACTTCCTGTTGGTTGGCTTCCTGTGTCCAGATGTAAAGATACTATATAAGAGGATTAAAGGACCAACTGCTTTTGCAAATTAATTGGACCTCATGGTTTCTCCTCTGATGAGTATAGATCAATATATATATATATACACACAACACAATATTAAATTCAGTACAATTATGTCACCTGTTTTAACACTTGGTTTAAAGGGACAGTTCAGTTCAAGAACTAAAATTCTGATCTTTATATAACTAAAACTTTAGAAACTTTATGCATGTCTTTTCCATAAAATGACAGTTCATAGTGACCATTGCTGTTAAACTCCAAATATACCTAAATGACAAAACAACCATCATACGGCAATTTTTAAAGTGCCTTTTGGGTATTTTGTGTCTGTTTTGAAGCTTAAAGGTGCAGTAAGCGATTTCTGTGATACGCTGTTGATATTCGAAACCGACACTCAAACAAACATTGCTCCTCCCTCAAAATAATGATGGGCAAGTGCACACGCCCCTATTGCTGATTGGCTCTGAAAGTGTGTTGGTTTCACGCCACCTATTGCTGATTGGCTACGAGAATGTATTGGATTTTAAATTATTTGTAAGTTAATAATGATATATTTTTCTTTTTTGGGGAACTGTTCCTTTAAGTCTTTCTTTTCCTGTCTTTGTCAATCCGTCCCTCTCCCAGTGGAAATCCTGTCTGTAAATTCGTTTTGAAAACAGGTGGTTAGCCAGGTGAAAAGGCAACAGTATACTGCAAACATCATTAAAATTTGGGGACTGGACCAAGAGTTTAATACAAGGTAACATCTGGTCTTCCTATGTGTGTGAGTTGGCTATTATTCTTCAGATGAATAATAAAGTGTTAGAGTGTGTGTCCTGAGAGCGGGTGAATGAGCTGCATTGTTACCGTATGGTGTGTGTGTGTGCGCTGTATTGTTTGTGACCTGTGTATTGATACGTCTTTGCTCTAGTAGACGTTTCCATGGCGCCAGGCCTCGGTGCACTAACAGGGATCTGAGGTAGTGCTGGGTCGCCCGCTGTAACTGTTCCATTTCCTGTTCTGCTCTTCTCTGCTTCTCCAGCTCTCTCTAATCCACACACACACACTTATTTATCTAAATCTGAACATACTATAGACTATACAGCTAATTGTAATTACCATTGAAAATTCATCATCATGTTGTTTTCCACACACACCTTTCTCTGTTGTCTCTTCTCCTCCCTCTTCCTCTCAGCCTCCTTCTGCTTCTCCTCTTCCTCCAGCCTTAATCTCTCTTCCTCGGCTGCCTTTATTTGAGCCTAAAGGATAAAAGAGAGATGTGTCCCAATTCACAGTCCTGCACTGTTCTAACACTACTCTTCAAGAATCATGGCCGAGTATACAGTGTGCAGTACACTACAGTTGTTTCACCTGTTTCTCCTCCTGCCGTTTTCTTCTCTGCTCCTCCATCTCTCTCCTCCTCTCAGCACGCTGCCGTGCTCGCTCCTCCATGCCTGAAAGAAAGAAAGAAAGAAAGAAAGAAACAAAGAAAGAAAGAAAGAAAAGGACAGACAGATAGACAGCTAGTACATTTTAACATCCATGGGCACTAATTAAGAAGAAAAGGTGACAGGTTAAAACGCAACCAATTGTAATTAGAAATTCTGGGAATTTTGGAAACTCAATGGGAATTTACAGGAATATATGGGAATTATGGCACACAGACGAAGACAAATCACATGTTGAGGAACTTTACCTTGTGCATGTGTGATTGTATATATTTGCCCCTTAAGGGCTGTTACATGTTCATAACAAGCTTTAGTTGCAAAAGTTTCTTAGTTTCTTTACTTTTAGTTTCTTTACTTTTAAATAACACACTGTTCTGCCTTCATTTTATTTCATTATTGAAGTACAGAAGCACCTCAGAAAATGCTTGGTTACAAAATCCCCACAGACAGCAGATGGCATTTGCGACATGTGTTCGCTTAAAAAAAGCATCAGATCTGAATAGGACTATAGCTTGTCAGTCCTTTGTTGTGAAAAGAAACTCACTGGTCACTGCCAAGGCCCTCCCTGATTCTTTAACAATTCTGTAAATGATTTTTAAGCCTGAAAAACGGCTTTTGGGACGCCTTCCTTACATGTGCACTAGACAACAATGACACTTGTAGGGTTTGATACAAAGAAGAGCTATTGTGTAGGTGTGATATTGTTCAATGCTTACAAGTGTTTGGTCGTTTGAGCCTCTACATTCAATGCATTGAGAGTCTTTGAGGATTTAAAACTAGGTCACAGGCATAAAATATATTTTCTATGCCCAGCACCATCACTGTTCCATCTGGTTGATTGTGTATGTGAGACTGACCTTGAACCAATGGATGGAGTAGTGCTGTGTGACCCAGAGCTGCTTTGTAGGCGATGCGGCTGCTGGCGTTTTCTCCTGAGGCAGTTTTTGGTCTGGGATTGTGGGGAGAATGAATATCTTTGTGACTAATAAAAGAAACACTCTCTATATCCCACTGTTTCACTCACACACACACACACACACGCACACACAAAGCAGTTGTGACCCTTTTGGTAAAATCCACGTCTATGGTGATAAAAGGTGCCATTAGGTAATTTCCTTCCATATAAATGAAAATATTAATTCTCTCATGTAAGGATTAGCAAGAAATGTAAGCAAGAAATGACCATATTTCTCCCTAAAATCAAAATAAATTATATAGTTTATGAGCAAAATTATATTTTTTTTGTATTGTGGTATTTGCATGACAATTGGGCATGTGTAAAATTAAATTCTAATTGTTTGTAGACTAATGCAATGTGATAAAATTCTCATTTTTATTATTATGATTCTCAAATTATGCA
>JAZGTK010017302.1:0-12332 GCA_036877625.1 Ambastaia sidthimunki
TGTTATCATCAACATTTTCATCACAGCGCTGGGATTTGAGTCTGGAAGGTGAGTTTAAGTTGCTTTAATGGATGGATCTCATTGCTGTATTTTAAGACTTGGATGGTTTGTATAGCCTCAATGCCAGCAAATTTCTGCGTCATGTAATGGAAAACTGGCAGCAGAAAACATTGTTAGCAAGAAACTTTACATTTGTAACGTTTTTTATTTAAATGATAAAATAATGCCATGAGTAGGTTGGTCTTAATCTACATTAATTCTTAGACTGTGTTGTCATGGCTGACTTGACGTTCCTTTGTGTTTCAGACAGGTCATAATGACTGATACTGCACCCTCTCAGACCAGCTTTTTTCATGATGTCTAATGGGTCCAAACAGCACATAGAACTGCTTACATGTGACTAATTACACACATGGTACTTTAAATAGCTTTACTGAAGCATTAATTGTACAGGACAGCCGGCAGGAATTGCTTAAAGATAATACGCTTTCATTCAACACTGTCACACTGAGTGTTTTGTCTTTGTGGGAGTATTTTGTGTCATTTCAGTTATTGTAGTTTTTAAATTTGTCAGTCTGGGCAAAATGTTAAACTGAATTTAATGATGTAAACGTGCATGCGTGAAAGACTTTTTATTAAAAGCAAAATTTATTAAAAACAAAATTTGTTGATGCTTGCTGTACATCTTTATCCTTCTGATTACTGCACGTTTAAACAAGTTTTCACTTTTCAACTAAGTTTTTAAAACAAATTTTTAAATTTTTGTCTATTAATTTATTCAAGCTGATACAACATCTTTCATACTTTTCTGAACAAAACAAATAATATGTATAGATAAAGGGTCAATAATTTGCATCCTAGGCTCTAAAATTAAGAATAAGAAATTTGGAAAAAGGGATTAATAAAAAGTTTCCCTTATTGTTTATAGGTCACATATTTTCTAATGAAAGGATGCAATGACAGTTTAATTAAAGCAATAAGGCCTTCAAAGCAATGCTATATTGTGAATATAGTCATGGCTAATGGGGTAGCAGTTTAGACCTTATGCTCAGCTTTAATTTACATGCACATTAAACACACTGAGAATTTAATGCTGATAACCTTGTACCACGTAGTGTTTTACAGAATGTTTTATGAACATGCGTAAAAAACATATTGCCATAGAATTTTACATTTAGTTTATAAGAAAACAGGGTTTGTGAACTGGCAGAACAAAGAAAATGAAATGCCCCCAATTAAATAAAAATGAATTTAGAAAAATAATAATATGCATTTTCTTGATTGTATATTATTTTTACTCATTTCGTATCATAAGATGTGCAAAACATTTTGAATAAAACTTTGTATTTCATATCCTGTAAATTCATGTTTGAACAACAACTGCATCAAATATGGCAACAACAAATGCATCTGTTATTAAACTCTGCTATTGAATAGCATTATTTGCCCTTTTTAAGGCCACATTTTTGGTTATTCTTAATCAATTTTGGTAGATGATGACCATCTAGAACATCTCAATGCTCATCTACTCAACGGTTTTGAAGGGACCTTCTTCTGCAGGCTCCATGGACGAGTACAAGTAATAAAGAAATACAGCAATGATAAGAAACACCAAGACACGAAGCCACCCTGGAACAGTGGCAGATTTGTTGGCCTCTTGACTGGCACCTTGCTGACTGGCTTTGGACACTGATGGACCTGGGCGAGAAGTTGTCTGATAGGCTGTTCGAGTTTGGCTGATAATGGGCCTTAAAAACAGACAGCAACATTTAATTTATTTTCCAGAGCCTGATTATTTATGTTTCCACGCTTCCAAATTAATTTAATTAGCGTATTAAAAAACACCATCCAAAATTCTGGAGACTGGCGAGCATTTGTTGCAGTACTCCATCTCTGCCACAAGGAGAAGTGTGTATGCCTGCTTAGAACCTGACCTGGCACTAAGCACTTTTCTATGTCAAAAAGCATTTTTATTTGACGTAGGCATGGATTAAAAGAATTAAAAGAATCTGTGCGTACGCATGTTTTATAAATGAGGCCCCAGAATACAAGCAAAGTCATTATAAGACAATAATAAAAAAGGAATAAAATAAAACTCACTCATGGGTGTAATCTATATCATCTTTATAGTCAGTGAGTTGTGACCTCCTTGTGCTGGGGAGAAACATCAAATATCCAATTAGTGAATGTATTACACAGTAAATTCCAATCACTTTTATAAAATATATAAAATAAATAAATTAAACTTATGGCTTGAGGAAATTTGAAACGAAATTTGAGACCACAGCTTAAAAATAGAAAAACGATTATATTACTTGTATTATTTATACTAATTAATATTGTCAAACATGTGTTAAATAGGCCAAAAATATTGTAAATATTTTTGTATAAATTAAAAAAATACAAAACACATGGAAACTATATTATACATACAAAAATAATAATAATAATTCTAATTTACTACAGTTTTAACTAGAAAAATTAAACCAACACACAAAACACATTTTTTTAAGAAAGCACCTCTATCTAATCAGACTTTTAATTAGTTACTGAGATCTTAAGACAACTTCCTCATGTGACAACTAGCCCCGGTCTCTTTCTATGCTATACAACTATTACAGTGAGATAACAAGAGTAAAGGAATCTTACTTGGAAGAAAAGTCTGTATCAGCAACCCTTGACCTTCTTGTGCTGCGGAAAGACATCAAATATATACATATTGATTTCAGGTTATTTCTAAAGATCTTTAATGTAAAAAATAAGATACTTACACATCACCAGTTCCATCCTGTCTAGGAAGTTGCGATTGCTTATCAAAACATGACAAAATTGCTTATTAATAAACTGTTTATTAATAAAAATGTCTACGTACAAGCTAGAATCAAGCATGCCCTTCAAATTCTGTTCAGTTTCTACTTACAGGATGATGATAAGTAACATATTCCACTTCTTCCTCTAGAAAAACAAAACACAATTTTGTGATTGTAATTCTACACCCAAAAATACTGATGGCAAAGTCTATATCAAGCCTTACGTTCTTCTCTGTAGTATGTCTTGTCAGGTGAGGAGGGCTTAGTGTTTTTGGTCATGGCATCTTTTAGTTTCTTTTCATACAGTTTTCGTGTAGACTCTGCAAAACCAAAAATAAATCAAAGTTTTAATATATGCAAAATAAAGTTTTGCATTAGTTATGTTATGTGTGTGTGTGTGTGTGTAGCCATACCTACTATGGGTCCATGTTTGATGCCATATTCATCCAGCAGCTGGCTGATGTCCTTGTCCGACTTATCACTTAGTGATGACATGTCTGCAATAATGAAACATTTATTATTTAAAAAATCATTCAATACAGGATTTCCTGTGTCGTTAAGTTACCTTTTAATAATGACTTAATAACTCTTTTAACCAATAACTCTGTCTGGGCCTTCTGCTACATAAAGGTTGACTAAAAAACGAATTACATACGCAAGCTCTACATATGCATTACATATGCATTTTTTTTCTCTAAGGACAATCTTCATGAAAATAAAAACTATTTAAACTTGCTTAAAACAATGGCCACTGATCACAGCATAAGCACGTACAGTAAGTGTTTGACCCGCTGTTGTAACTAACTGCTGAAACATCTGGAGCTGAGCACCTCTCACACATTTGAAATAAGCGACTGCCGTAAACTTCAAACTTTGTCGTACTGTGACCAAATGCATGTTTCTTACGCAAAGGCCTAGCGAAAATAACATCTTTCGTCAGATTAGAGCGAAAGCATTTGAGCTAAACAACTTAAATCACAGCAGGGCGATTTCTAGACGAACAAAAGGTGAGGAAAACTTATTTCTTACACCCGAGCTAGCAAGCGAAACTATTATGTCACCGCGGGTTTAGCACGCTTTAGGATCGAAAGGAAAGTCGTAGCATAGCATTAGCAATAGTTTAGTTTGTTTAGACATACATACATATGTGTGTTTGAAAAAAAAAATATTTTTCGTATATCTTTTACCTTAAACGCTTCAACGGACGAAATCTGGAGAAAAAGGCGCTATCCTGAGCTGGGGCGTGTCGCGCTCGTGAGGAGGAGACATGAAGCACTTCCTTACGCCAGTCCTAACCAAACGAGCTTAGAACAAGCCATCTTTTGTCCTGACTAAACGTGAAATGATGTGCAAAATAAAAAATCATAGCCAGAAAGTACTTTGGTTTGATATCCAACTGCATAAAGCGGGATTTTAGGCCAAGGGGGTTTCAGTCTGTCATTACTCCGCGCAACGCTAGAAACCAAAGATCTGCAGTCAAACGCTGTCATTGTGCCCAGAATTGCTTATTTGTTTAGTGAGACGAATTAAGTAATTTAAGGGCAAACTAATATTATTTACTACAAAGAAGTCGTGGTCTCACCTGAGTAAGATCAAATTTTAGCCTTCAACTTACGTTTTTAACTTAAAGTTAGTGCTTGTGATTTATGTTCTGCGTATGAAATACAGTGTCTCCAAATCAGTTCGTAACTCTAAAGAATTTATTAAAATTCTTAATTAAAAATAAAATGCAATCAATTAATTTTATTTTTGTGCCCCAGTAAGACAACAAACAGGTTTTCTGGAGCAATTTCATCTAAATGCAGTTAGTATCCAATTAGAAGTCTAGTCTACTTTTGTAGGAAGTCAAGCCACCCCATATGCACTCACTACTACGTTTGGCAAACACAGCAGGTCAGATATACACACATATACTGCAGAAATGGTAGTATGATAGAGTTGCTGTAATATTTGGACGTAGCCTATTTTGGAAGCGCTGTGCACATGTAGTACATTTGCCTACCGCAGAGGGGCGACAAGGAAAAACGAATAGACATCAATCCACAAAAAATATTCAGCAGCAGGGCTGTTAAACACGTCGCTTTCTGCTTTGTTTTGCACTGTTTACTTTTACCTGAAATTATTAGATGTGAAGATTTTTGTGAAAATTATGAAAGACACTCTTTCAAAGAATAATTCACCTTTAAGTCAGGAAGGCGTACAGGTATCTTTCCTTATATCTCATGGTAGGCGATTTGTTTAGGGATAGATGATTCAGTTGCATGTAGCGACAGGCGTCGACTTGATTTAGACTAAAGCAATAGAAAAGAACAGCCTGCGATCATCGCTGATCGCTTTTTGCTTATCGTTACAAGTCATTGGCAACCAAGTTCAAAACAAGGGCGTGACTACGCTACAGCCCTAAATGTTTTAAGGCACCGGATCTTATACGTTTTAAAATGTATTTTGAAGCTAGTTTCGTTTCTTTCATGCTATTATCTCTGGATGCGCTGCATAACATACGTTTAACTTTAATCAAAAAGTTATCTGGGGCTTTTCAATGCATAGTGAATAATTGCAGAATTAGAAGTTTAAGCATTAGCCCACAATACCCGCATATTGTGTGCAAACAATGGATCTGATGGTGTAGCTCTCCACCCTAGTAATTTGATTTAAAATCGATTTCTTGTATTTTTTAACTAAAGGTTTGTTAGGGTAATTAATATGGAGCATGCAGGTATGTTGGTATCAGTAAATTTAATAAAATAAACAATGCCAAGTAATAATGCCAAAACACAAGACATATTGTTAGGACATCTTTATTGTTATATCAAAATAATGTAACAGTCAAAACTAATTTTTTTTAGACTTTTTTTAAATTCTGGAATACTGATTACACATTGACAATTGATCACAAAGAGCTAGAGAGTTGAGAAGTGAGAGCAAAAAACAAGCGATGTTTTGCCAAAAATGTTAAACTTTCAAGTGCGTTTTACATAACCAACCCATTAAACAAACATCATTAATCTACCTTTCATTACACCTCCAGCCAAATGGCACATCTACAGCAACGCAATCTCCCTTTGGTGTTTCTGAAACCATTACTTGGCACCCAAACCCTCTTACGGCTGCATGGTAAAACTGAGGCAACATGCAACTGTATGTAATTTGAATAGGAAAGGAAGTTCCAAACACAATATGAGAAGGTCAAACCCACACAGCTTCACCACCAGTGTTATATTCAGTCTTTTGCAGGGCCATAAAGTACTATTAAGCATCACTTCACCCAACTGAAAAGTTTAAGAATACAAATCTTTGCTAAAAAGCAGACGAATCACAGTTATTTCTTCTGCTATTAGCAACAGCTATTCTGTACAGATATCAGGCAATAACATTGCAGCAGCTACACTGTGTTATAGACAAGTAACAAACTGGTGTAAACCTACATGGGGAGCGAAAGCCACCAGGATCCTAGAAAGAAAATAAATGCAGCAAACATAACAGGATCCAAGTATGACTGGCATACAGTGAAAAATGTGCTTTAACCCTTTCTACCTTGAAAGCTGAATATTGGATATACTGGATGAGAAGATGAAGAGAATGACAGTAAGAGTTTTCAGTGTTTATGCATTTATGTTTAGGACACTGGCATAAGCCTCAGATTGGTTGGAGGTTTTGATGGAGGGTCATTAGACAGTGATGTGGTACGGGCTCCCGGGGATGTGTTCATCTCCCCATTTAACCACCAGGATGTACTCTCCTTTCTCTTTCAGCTGATAGGACACATTGTAGAGGCGGTTCCCCAGGTGTTTCACTAGGATCTCCTCACAGGGCACTTTAGGTCCATCCACTCCAACCAGGAGCATGTTCCTCCCTGTTGGCATTGATGGAAATTTATAGACAAATCCTTGCAATTAACTTTGTTTGTAGTTACTAGGTAAAATTTACAAAGCTTTTTGGCAAGCTCAGTTATCTTAAATATTGAAACAATTAAAGATCCATGCAACTTAACAAATTGTTGTCTCATACCTGCTTTACTGCAGTCTACACTGAAACTGTTCTTCTGTCCTATAAAGCCCTTATTTAGCCCCAGGCCTTTAGCAACTACACGGCTAGCATCAGAACTGGCCCATCCTGGTGCTGCTTGCTGGCTGGTCGTTACACTGCGGGTCACAGGGTCAACCAGCACTGATGAAGTCTCGTGCATGCTGTGGCTACTGACTAACCGAGAGCCTGAAATAACAAAAGTCAAAACATAACGATTTCCAACCAATTTATCTAGCAGTTTTTTTTCCCACCAAAACCAGTTAGTTACATATTTTTGGTTACGCTGTGCATCAAGCAATAAAGTGAGTCATAATATATAGATTTAAAAAAAAATTAGAAAAAAATCCTAATCATTTTGCCTTACCTGTAATTTTAGCTTTGAAGGGACTGCCAACAATATGGTATGGTCCACCGTATTTTATAGAAATTAGGTAGTTTCCTGGAGCCATGGGTGTATAGGTTACTTTATAGCCCTCTGGGCATTCTTGACAGTCCATCTTCACCTTTGAAGGCCCATCAATTGTCACTGCCAAAGCACCTGGGCCAGCTGAACTTGTGTTCACAGTGAATTCACATGGAGACCCTGGATAGCAGGTTGTGATGGATTACTTTTACAATTACAATTGCACTCAAAGGACCTTGAATGACAGAGCAATTGCAGTCTCAAATTTACCAGTAGTGCCTCCTTCTAGACCAGCTCCATAAGCCGACACCATTCCTGGGTCTCCAGCCTGGCCCGTCTCACCAACACGGATCTTGAAGGGGCTTCCAGGAATGTGAGAACCATTGAATTTCACATCTATCAGGTAGAGGCCATTCTCTCTGGGGATGAACCTCACAGCGTACTTATCTGTGAAAGATGAGAAGGTGAGGGGCTGATCTGAAGAACACACACCAGAGCATACTGGAGTTTTGTATTTAGCTCAAGAGCAAAACAGCAACTCATTTAACAGCTCTAGTCTGCCTTGGCTAAAACTTTACCACAAAACCACCATCTGTACAGGTCATGTTGATTCAAGTCCAACTAAAGGTCATAGGAAAAACAATGCAAGCAATCCCACATACTGTCTCCATGGTTACCTTCATCGATTTCTGTGACACAGCACTCCTCAAGGGCTCCGGATGGGCTGTGAACTTTGGCATCGATGACTCCCTTCGCCCCATTTAAGCTCACGGCAAAAGACGCTGGCTGGTTGACCTTTAACCCGGACTCCTGCATTAACAGGACACTTCCACGCTCAACTCAAGATCAAAAACTTGCATGCTTGTGTTCAACAGAACAGTTTAAATGCCAGTACAAACTAATAAAATATGTCAGCTCTTCACCTAATTTAACTCTCCATTTCTTACCTTCAGGCTAACAGGGTTAAAGAGAGAGGCTTAGAAATACCAAGAAAGCCCCACCCCCAAAGCAACAAAGATGTACACAAAAAGACATCCAAACTTAAAGTGCATAGACACACGCAAGCCTCTTTTGCCCTCTTTAACCCTTTAGCCTATTGCTTTTGTCAGTGGCCCATAAAGGAAGAAGAGCTGTTGGGAGCCTTTAGGACAAGGCACGAGAAATACAAACAGTCCTTCAGTATCCCAGCAACCCCAGTACAGCCCTTTAACACAGCAGCAACACCTAACTATAGATTTTTCCATGCTTGGTGTATGCAAACCTGAGTTGAAAAATGAATGGCATTCAATAAAAAAAAATGCCATTCAATTGTACAGCTTCCCTTTTTAAGATGTACCTGCTACCAAACTTGTGCTTGTATGTGTGAGCTTGTGTGTGTAGCACAACACGATGCATTCTGTTACCTTGCTCTCCTATTCTGTTTGCACTTTTAATTTAAGGTGTGAACATTAAACCAATAATCAAAAACTGTGGTATGGTATTGTTTTTCATTGCAGCTGCTGTGTTAAGGGAGGACCGAGTTATTTTGGGGTGGACAAATGTCTGTGTTTCTCGAAGCCTCACCTGAAGACTGGCAACAGTGAGACGGCGGGCGTCGTCAGAAGGCGAGGCCACAGGCACTATGAACGGACTGTCAGGGATGTGCTCATCATTGAACCTGATGGATACTTCATAATCACCTGTAATGGATGAGGAACAGTTAGTTTATAACCTACCAAAATTAACATTTCCAGAAATGTGGCTAGTTCTCAAGGTCTCACCAGGCTCCTGGACAATATAGGAAACACCACTGGATCCATCCTTGCGATCTTCAAACGTAATCTCTGCCTTGCTGGGCCCCTCCACTGCAATGGATAGACCCCCAGCTCCTGCTTCACGGGTCCAAATGCTGAACTCCGCTGTACATTGAGAACGCAATGCATTAGGCACTCATTTTTGACAAGCAAATATACAAACAAATAAAATGAACACTCCCTACCTGGCACTCCTGCCTCTGCTCTTTCTAGCCCAGGGCCTCCAGCACGGACCTTGTGGGCACCTCCCTCTCCAAGAGGGCCCACTGTAAACTGGAAGGGGGATCCTGGGACATGTTGACCCTGATACTTAACACTGACAGTGTGTATGCCCATCTCCGTGGGAACGAAGCGAATGCAGTATGTGTTGTTTTCTCCCTCCATGATCTCAGCCTTGTGTACTTTACCAGATGGGCTGGTTACCTGAGCGGTCATGTCTGCAATGCTGATCTCTGTTGATCAAAGATTCTCAATTGAGTTTATCAAGGGCAAACCAATGTTAGTTAATGATTGTTATTAGGTTTCGTTCAGAACTCCTACCAGGGATCTTCAGATTTAAGTCACACTGGCTGCCAACATTGGCCACAGAAGCAGCTTTTCTTCTGCGGGTAATGCTCTCCTTCATCCTACCCTCCCCTGTCACTTTCACAGTGAAAGCACTTCCTGTTGAAAGAACATAATGGAGCAATCAAGAACGGTTTATTCATCCAGCAAGGAATAAACTTGCCATTTTGGAAGTGAAATACTGCTAGTAAACACCTGGAACATGCTGGTCAGCAAATTTGATGTTAATGATGTAATTTCCTGGCTCTGTGGGGCAGTATGTGACTTTGCAGGTGCCATCTTCTTGATCTTCAGTGTTGATGTCCACCTTACTAGGTCCCTCAATGGACAGACTGAGTCCTCCATATCCTAGCAATAAAAAGAACCACATTAAACCATATAAAACTTTTATTTTTGAGATCACCTTCTCAACACATTCAATTTACCTGCATCTCTAGTGTCGATAATGAATTCTGCTGGCTCAAATGTTCGAGCCTCACTCAGACCCTGGCCAGTTACACGCACACGGCTGGCATCACCAATCTCTGACTGGTTGATCATGACAGAGATAGGGCTACTAGGAATATGACGTCCATTTTTCTTAATGTTTACTAAATGCTCGCCAATTTCTTTGGGCACAAAGGAAACACCTGTAGAAAAAACACAGGAAGATTGTGATTAAGAAGGAAGACATTTATGTTCTTAAACATTCCATTCTCCATACTGTTTTTCCTCTTACTATCACACTTACCCACATGGCCATTCCTAAGCATCTTGAGTAGGCATGGCTCTTCTCGGCCAGAGGGGGTGGTGAGAGATGCAGTCAGCTGGCTGAGGTCCAGCTCACCAATGTCCAGAGGGATATCAGCAGCGGAGCCCACCTTCAGGTGAGACATGCGCATGGAGTCATCACCTGTGGACAAAGAGATGACGTCACAAAACAATGAAATCAAATTTAGGTTTTGTTTTTTACATTACAAATAAAGCTGAGCTTTAAGACACCTGTGATTTTGGCCATGAAAGGGCTTCCAGGAATGTGCTTGTCATTGTACTTGACAATGATGTTGTAGTCTCCAGGAAGAACAGGCAGGTAAGACACTGTGCAGGTACCATCCTGATTATCAGTGCAGCTGATGTCAGCCTTTGATGGCCCCTCGATAGCCAGAGATAGCCCACCTGTTGAATACAAAAACCTCAGATTTCCAGTGTGCACCATTCGCCACAATCCCCCTTAGATATTAAACAGATAAGATGATAGATTAGCTAATAAGTTATGCAATATGCAAGTCAATCGAGATTAAAATCTGTACCCTCTCCAGCATCCTTTGTGTTAACAGTGAAGACTGAAGGCTTGTTGACCATGCCGTGAATTAAACCAGGACCGTAGGCAGTCACATGACCACTGTTGACATAATCCACATAAAACTGCAGTGGGCTTCCTAAAGGGCAGGAGAGATTTATGAATTCTTGGGCTTAAATTAACAGGCCTTAAATATAGAAGTTTTTTTCTATATTGTTCCATACGTTCATTAGCTGGTCAACATGACAAACAACTAACAAACCATAGAGGCTTTTATTTTTACCTGGAATGTGTATTCCATCGTATTTGATGTCCATCTCATGCAGGCCAGCCTCAGTTGGGGCATATTTCACTGTGACTGTTCCATCCTTGTTGTCTGTAATATCTGGCTTGGCCACTTTTCCAGATGGCATTCTTACATCACCTGTGAAGCAAAAGACATTTATAAGAATCTTCCTTAAGCGAGTTTCTATGGAAACTCACAGATTTCAGAAGTGTTTACCTGTAATCTCTCCCTTTTGGATGGTGAAAGGAATGACCAAATCAAAGGGTCTCAGTCCAGCTACGTCCATCCCGTTCATTCCCATTGGTCGGTCTGTGGCCTATGAGAAACAAAGTTAGATGAGTTAAACATGACGGTGGACACGGACCTCAACATGGCAACTTGAAGCACCAGAGCTAAATCTTAAATCCTATGTACTATAGCATGCCTGATTGTTTGCAACATTTTTTTTATTTGACTAAAAAACCCTGACACTACTTAAGACAGATTTAGGTCAGTAGCAGATTTTTAGATTAAAAAAACATCCTGAGAAATCAAAGTATGCCATGTACAAACATTTTGGTTTCAAGCAGGATTAAAAATAACCAGGCATGTAGGAACTGCTACCAAAAGAGGCAAATGCATTTACAACGCAAGGTTGGAGTGAATTCTCTATATAGCTGAATATTAAATTTGTTTGAGACAGATCTGATAAAAACTAAAATTAGGTGTGAAAAGGACTAAGAAATCATTTANAAAAAAAAAAAAAAAAGTACACAAAATATTTCTATAGTAATACAAATATCGCCCCCTCATTTCTGACACTTGAAGACAAAGACAATAAACTATTTGAAACAATGCTCATGAATGGAAATCAAAAGCACAAACACAGCAGACATGACAACAGCTCCCTAAAATAAAATGAGATGGAAAGCAAACTGGTAATGATTGAGATGAGGATGATGGCGGGTGATGATGCAGCAACCAACACTGAAAGAGAATGACGTTCTAATGAGAGAATGCAGAATCAGTCAGTGATTGGCTAATCTGGAAAACGGGGTGGAGTGAAAGCTAAGCAAACAAATGGCAACGTGACCAACAATGACATACCACACAAAACAACATCTAAATGCCAGTACGACACAGACAGACAAATAACAGTGTCCAACACAGTGTAAGCTCTGCAACAACCAGC
>JAZGTK010017303.1:0-12332 GCA_036877625.1 Ambastaia sidthimunki
ATCCTCTAACAGTCTCTTGTTTCTGGGCCTGCAGTGTTACAACATCTCGCCATAAACATATACGACAGCTGAACTGATGTACATACAGACCACACACTGTTTACAGACAACACGAGATTAGAAAGTGTCTGTATCTGAGCATTTAAATCAGCAGAGGCGATATAACATCTTAACATGAATGCATTCATCATCTGAACATGAATGCATTGATGTTGCATTAATGTTTAACATGCATATCATGGATGTGTCTGGCAGTAAAGCTGTGTATGATCAGAGACTAACACGAGACCTCCGGACAGACTCACTGTCACACCGCGGCGCTCGTACCGGATTCCCCGCGCCTGCGTTGCGCTCACAGCCGCCACGAGCGCTGGATGTCCCGCTGCATGTCTGTCCTTCATGTGCTCATCCATGTACAGAAACTGATCCTGATTTTCTTTGGGACTGAAGTTTTTTTTGAGGAAGTAAGATGGCTGCTGTTCATCACCTAGTGACGCAAACGGAGACGTGAGAGAGTCGTCAACAGGGGGCGCTATTGTCTTATTCATTATAATAAGAAGTATTAGTACTGCAATAATGTTATTATTACATATATAAAGTATTAAGTATTTATATAAGAAATGTTTTTTACAAACCTGACAAAAAAATGCAGATTATTAATAGTGCTAATTCGACACGTTGAAGGTTTTTTAATCCTGTTGATTCTCTATGTTTGTTTAAAGAAAGCAGTTATTAGTCATTAAAGCTAGTCATTAAAATCTATTGACTGTACGGGCCAATAATAAACAAATCTTAGTAAAGGTATTGTTGAAATAACCATGAAAAACAACAGATTTTATTATTGTGCTATAGCTATTGTGACTGTGCATTAAACCACATATTGTAAAGACACATTTATGTGCAAATTATTTACATACAGAACCAGTTTTGCTCATTGGCTGCAGTGACATTGAGTGTCCGCGAGAGGGCAGTACAGTAATACTGCTGAGAGTCGCATCACTCTCAGTATTGTGCTATTATACATATTACACGCACAATGATGTTATATTTTAAAAACTATTTTATATCTATAAAGACAAAAGTTTTCACACTTTACTGCCTGCCAATATAATAATACTGAAAATACTCCAGCAATATAGCAAAATATAAAATAACAGAATATATGCAAATGGGTGAATTGTATTTTTACTCTAGCTAGAAATGATGTAGATTGTGGTTTCTTGTCACAGATTTCTTACATAAATATGGTTTAAATAAGCTGATCATCCAACTACAGGCTACATACAATGTATTTTACACTCTAGTTTAACAGCAAAGATAAATTCAGTTTAGGCTGTTAGGCGGGTGGTTATTATTGGTGGTTTATATTTCAGGGGTTAATTTAACCTGGTAAAGGTCAAATGTCATCCTGTTTCACATCTGAATTCATTTACAAGCCCAACTGACCAATGCCCTAATTATTACAAGTAAAAAAGAAACCTGTTACATTTAGTTTCACTGAATTAAGATAAAACTATTAAATTTCTCAATTATAATTAATTTTATTGTCATTTTAATGAAACTCTTACACTTTAATCCTCCAAGAATCTAAAATAGGTTCCATTCTACACATCAAGTAGAATCACACAAAGGAAAGACAGATGAGGAAGTCTGAGGTCACAGCAGGGTTTCAGACAAGAGTTTGGTCTTTAGAAAATGTCTTTTTTGCTGCTGGCTGTCAGGGTCGTTCAATCGCACCCGGACGCTTTTGGAAGCACATGTGAGGTGAGGTCAGCAGTTATGTTTGTAGTGATCCACCCACAGAGCAAGTCACTCGCTCACCGTAGCCACATCTTCAACTGTTACCATGGTGATCGCTTCTTTCCTCCTCTCAGAGTTGGATGAGAGTGATGAGCACAAAAACTGATCAAACGTTCATCCACAATGTTCAGCGCTATTAAACTACCACTGTACCACAACACTGCAGTATTTATTATAATATTTATTAGTATCTATGTCAGTGTTTAAGAAATTCTGTAATTTATATATATCATCATATATCGTCTTGACCTTGTGCTGTAATTATGGAACATTCAGGCATGACACACATGTTTAAAATCTCCAGAGTCACTAGAGTTCAAACAGCCCCAAAACAGCAAAGATCCAAGATCAGCCTCTCTTCTTACTGTAATGCAGTCAAGAAAACCCAACAACTGTAAGACCTCAATAATGCTGAAGAGAGCAACAGACATTATTTGAACTGTATTTATATCAGAAGTGGTTTAAACAAAGGTTTTGTTACTTAAAAACCTTTTTTGTTACTTAACCCTCTTACAGCCTCAGATTGTTAGCTGGTTCACACTGGATGCTGGGAGCTAATTCAGATTCAATTCTCTGTCAGTCTGCATAACCACTGTGAGATCTCTCACTGAGACTCAACCCATCAGAAATGTAAAGCAGTCTGACTGCAGAATCACTACAGTTCATCCAATCACCCGGAACAGTCACAAAGCAACTCCATCTTAAAAGATGTGAGGTTGGAGGTGGTTTTTCAAGACAGTTCAGGAAAGATTTTGTCTCTGCAGAGGAATTCTAACAGTCTCTCCTCACTGAGATAACGGATGAGTATTGAGAAACAGGAATGAAATTTCCTATGAATTTTTCATGCACAGAGCAAAAGGGCCGAAACACACAATGATGATGGAAAGACAGGAGATAGGAAAGCAAAACACAACATGGACAAAATAAGAGTCAGATTTACAGTTTGCTGCTATCAGCAGCTATTATTACTTGATGCTTTTGATGTAGGACAAAACATCCCGAAAAATTCAATGACCAATTATAATAATAGTAATAAATCTTTAGGGTGAGTTGTAAAAGCTTTCAATGGGAAGATTGTGGCCATTTCAAGCATCACTTACATATAATAACCTCTAATCCACTGCATGGAAACAGAAATATGACAGATAAAAACATTCTGGAAATGTCAGATTTGAAACAGTCGATGAAAAATCAAAGCATTGTTATTTAAAGGAATAGTCCTGTCTTCTGCACTACAGGAGAGAATAATTAGACACACAATACTGTAAATTATCTACTGTAACTGCAAATCAGCCTGAAACATGATAAAAAAAATTGTAAGCCAAAAGATGTTGACACATGGATTTCTCCATTTTGTTTCGTTTTGGCTTTTGTTTGGTTTTGTTTTGCATTTGCATTTTTCAGTAACATCTCAGCTTCATTTCTCGCTTGTGTTTTGGCTGTGAACGTCTCAGTGACCGAACACACTCCCACCGGCCTGTCATTCGGTCCGATTAATAAGCTGTGATCTCAAACAGAGCTGTGCTGGATTCTGATGCTATCAGGAGATGTTCATGAAGGTTAAAGAGAAACTATTTTGTCACTTAATGGAAACATTAGGAAAACATTCTTACAACTGAAAATTGTAAGCTGGATCCAAGTTTACCTATAATTCTCTTATTCTGGTGAATTCTCTAAACAAATGTTTTTCTGAACATCCTGAGCTCATTTTCACTGGCTTGCACTGAATGAGAGAAAAATGAGTCACGGTTAAAAAAAAAACAGGGCATGTGAAGACCTTCACTAATGCTTGGTGCAGATATGGCAGCAGGAATGGTGAATATCTGGTGAAGTCTGAGCAGAACTGAGACACTGGCTGTCTGATGGTCATGGTTTTAATGCACATAAACATCATCTGGCTGCTCTGATGGTCTGACACTAATGGCTTTTGACAGCAGGCCGTTTAAAGGTCCACAAACCTCATAAACTTCCATGGCTGTGACTTTGCAGGCAGCTTATCATAAACTGACCTATAAATTACATCCACTGGGGAAGCCACAAACCCAAACTCATATTACATTAAGCAAATAGGACACTGGAGAGTTCCACTAAAGGGGGATAAACTGTGAAAAAGTCTGTCATCAAAAACTGAAAAGTTACAGTCAACATTTTCAATTTAATGCGGTGAGAAATATTTTTGACAGCTTCAAATGTCCTCGCATGCAGTGATCTGACACTTTAAACCACCAGTGAGGAATAAAAGTGAACTTTTTTGTCACCTGCACAGGTGAGTTCCCGTCAGCACATTCATGAGTTCAGGATAACAGCCTCACGGTCCACAGAGGGGGTTTTATTTCCCATATGTGTTCTGCAGTTTGAGCCAAAGCAATTAGATGAGTGTGGAGACTGCAGACAGACGCACTTCTTTCTTTTAAAATAAACCAACCTGAAACAAGGCTTTTAGTCTCATACATTCAGTCCTTTATTGGCTGTAGAAATGAACGCGTCTCTGTTTGTGATTCTCCGTATTGGCCGTGATTTTGGGACTGGAAGATGCCCTCCACGCGCACAGATAAACACCAAACCATCAACAACACGTGAAAGTTAAGCAGCCACATTTGGAAACCCACTTGATATCACGTGCTAACCAGACCTTAAACTTTCCTGAAACTGAATCAAATGAAAAGTTGCGTGTAGTGAGAGAAGTCAGACGACAACTATTTTCTATGATTATATCACTATATACATGTTTGTTCATGGCCAATGGCTCTCCAGTCTCCTCCTCTCTCTCTCTCTCTCTCTCTCTCTCTCTCTCTCTCAGTTCTGTCTCTGCGCTTGTGCGTCTCATTTCTGTCATTTCTCAAGCAAAGACCTCAGAGTGGTTGTTGCAATGGTTTAACGGGGTTAAAGGTACTTAAACATAAACCTAATAACCGGAGCTGGTGGTCAGCAGGAATCTGGGCTCGTCATTGAACATGCAAACCTCTCCCGGCGTCATTCACGCATGTGGATTTACGCACTGCTGTCGGTGCTAGTAAAGACTCAAATCTCTCTTTCAACCTGCCGTTTAAAGCAAGACTTCAGGATGAGATGGACAGTCTTGCTCTTCAGATGCTTCTTGGTGAAAGTTCTGGTGCGGTTGTGCTGCGCGGACGGGGACGCGCAGCAGATCGGTGGTTTTGTAATGCGCGCTGGATCCAACGCGTCCCGGGATGAGGACAGCGGCGTGTCCGAGCCCCCGCACACCGAGGACAGATGCCGGGGTTACTACGACGTGATGGGCCAGTGGGACCCGCCGTTCGTTTGCCGAACCGGCATTTTTTTATACTGTTGCGGCACCTGTGGCTTCAGATTTTGCTGCGCTTATAAAAGCTCTCGTTTGGATCAGAGCACGTGTAAAAATTACGATACACCGATGTGGGTAGCAGGACAGACACCGTACAGGAAAAATGACCCCAGACACGACCCCACCAAAGACAAAACCAACATGGTTGTGTATGTCGTATGTGGGGTTGTGGCCATCATGGCATTAGTCGGGATCTTTACAAAACTTGGACTAGAAAAGGCTTATAGACCTCACAGAGAAACTATGTCTCGGTAAGTTACTGCTGGTTCGTTTTCCTTGAGTCACACGAACAGTGTTCATCAATTATTATAACTAAATGCGATGTTTCACTTTTGGAGAAAAAACTATTTTCTATTGCTTTAGAAAATTGCTTTAGTTTGGTTGTTACATCTGTATTTTTATTTCACTGCTGTATCTGTTAAACTTATTCACATTTATTTGTGTAAAGCTGACAGGTTCCTCTCCAAAAATTCTCCTCTCTTAAATATCTCATAACGTGGTTAACCAGGACAATCTGACCAACCCTTTAGATATTACAGCATGTTGCATAACGTCCAGTTGTCAGTTTTCTGCCCTTTATCTTCTCAGTTTGGATGGTGGAGGCGAGAGTTTCTGCTGTTGTTCATACAGTGGATCAGAGCTTCTCATGAGCTTCTCATTCATTCCCAGAGGAAACATCTGTAAATCAGAACTCTGGACAGCGACAGAACAGAATCTGTAGACATCTCGCTGTGTTTTCATGTGGTCTCTCTCTGATTAAAGACAGAATTCAGAGATAATAAAAAAGTGAACAAAATTGTTTGTTTTAACAGAGCGGTGGCGAGTGTTATGCAGGGTGCCCAACAGAGTCAACACGAGGAGGCCATCAGACAGCACACACAGCATTATGACACGGTGCAGACGAGAGCAAACATGCGTAAGTTGAGTTTACCTACTTCCTCTTCAATTCCCACCAGCCTGATGCACTGAAACATCCTAAAAACGTCTTAAAAACATTGTTTCTCCTGGTTTAACACTCTTCCCCACCCACAATATATGCATTTGTGCACAGAATTATGTGTGTAGTTACAAATAATACACATAATCAAGCATATACAGTATTCAAAGTTTTGCCTCTGGTGCACATGGAAAAATTTGCTGGTTGTGCAAATGTTCTGACTTTATTATTCTCAGCTTAGCCTGTATAAAGATTTGTAAGAAAAAGAAGATGCTGAGAGCACAAAGCTGTTTTTTTTAACCTGTTTGTGGGCAGAAGTTGTGGGCCGGCACTGCTGTTGTGTGTTCTGCTTAACACAAAGATCAAACAGCTCAGAATGAATGGCTTTATCACAAAGGTTTAAACTCTCATTACTGGAGCGATTGCATCACCCCCTCAGTGGTTATCAACTGCCTAAATATATGTGTGGTTAAATAACACAGAACAGTGTGAGGCCATCAAAGCTCCCTCACAGGCATCCATTTTGGTTGACAGCTGGGAAAATTTCCCTTTTATTTCATTACAAAGATAATGTCACTCTTTCTTCAAAACCACGCTTATTATAGAAGTTTTTGAAACCCCAGATCACTTTTATGCTACATTTTCCAAGCACAAGCACTAAACAAAGAAACTGTAAATAGCACTATTATGTTTATTTGGCTTTTAATGGTTAGAGGAAAAAACTATTTTGTGCTAAACAGGATATTTACATCTGTGCATTTGGTAGATGCTATCTACATAAAGTCATAAAGTGACTAACACTCTTAAAAGATGCTTCACAATGCCATAGAAGAACCATTTAGGTTCTATAAAGAACTTTTAACATCTGTAGAATCTTTGTTTTACAAAACATTCTTTGTAGTGGAAAAAAGTTCTTTAGATTAAATCAAGTTTAGAAAGAAATTACTCTTTTAACCTTCGACTGAAAGGTTCTTTGGGGAACCAAAAATGGTTCTGATGCTGAAAGGAACCATTTCAATATGAGTCTGAAGGGGTTTGGTTTATTTATTTTTTTATTTATGCAAGACTAAAAACAACATGGAAAATTCAGTTCAGTGGTCATGAGAGCCCTGAAGATGAAGATGTTGTCTGGATTCTGTTTTTTTATCTTCACGTATTCCTCACTGACAGATGCAGATGTTCATCTACAGTGTGCTGAATGATTTCATCAAAGAGTCTCGTTACCTCACAGAAATTGAACAATTACTCGCTATGAGCCTCAACACAAAGCTGTGCTCCATTACTACCACAGTCAGCCATTACATGAGCACTCATGACTGTGAGGACAAAGAACCGAAAACAAAAATGCCTTTTATGTTTTTTGATCAAGCTCTGAAATACTCAAGACAGAAAACCACCTACAGAAAAGAAAAATCTCAAATGAGATCTCTTTAATATCTCAATTAGTTCTCAATTATGTCTATTTTTGAGACACATATAACAGTTACTTATTAGCCTATGAACAGCTTGAGATTTTGATGTGTTCATCCTTAATGCTTCTATGTGCAAGAGATTTAAAACAAAGACAGACAGACAGACAGACAGGAAAGCTGTTTAACTGTTATTGATCCAAATGAGTTTTTTTATTCTGTTGTACTATGATGATTGTTGAGATGTTCATCTACCTGGAAAAATCCATCTATGTCCATCTACTCTTTTTAAACACTGTGCAGGACAGATAACACGCATGGAGTTTGCTGCAAGAGAACTGAATTCTTCAGTTGCTGAATGTTTGTAATCAAAATTTAATCCAAACAGAAAGAATATTTGGTGTCAGCACAACTGATATGTTTTATTCTTTTTTAAGCATTATTCTAATGAAATCGAGTGTGGACTGATGCAAATATGATAAATAAACTTTAAGCAGTTTTGAAATGCACATACCATAATGACACGGACATCAGAAGTTTCAAATATAAAGGTGTTGGTAATACACAGGCCCACACAGAGTCTGTGCAAACAGCTCTACAGATTTCTGCAGAATTTAAACGCCTGTGATTCACAAAGTTTCACACATTTCCCACAGATGCATCTTATTTATTCAATATTTGGGCTAATTTGATAATAGTTTCAGCTATCAAAAAATTGTAATACGCTTCATTTAACACATTTTACGTTCATATTAAATTGCAAAACACATCTGCATAGAATGCAAACGATTCCTCTGTTAAATTATTTATATTGTGTAGCTGTTTTTACATAAAGTCAGAATAAAATTACACAACAAATACAAACATCAGTGTGTGAAATCTTGGACAGTCATTGTGTGCACAACTGGTTGCATGTATTTTGTTATTCTGTGTACTAAAATAACGTGATATGTGCTGTACATTTGAACAGTAATACATTCCCCCTCACCAGCTGTCAGAGTGGAGGGACTTTCAGACAGTAGCAGATGAACTGCAGTCGGTTAGAAGCTGGTGACACACAGATGAATCGTAGTAAATGTATTAATAGTATTAAATAAACAGGTGTTTGCATCAAACAGGTGGTTAGACAGATGCAAACTGTTTTTATTCTTCACCTGCAAAAATCTAAAAGGGTTTACGTTGCCCTTACAATCAGGTTGTATTGTAGGACTCGCAGCCCTCCCCATACAAGCCCCCCAAAAATAATACCTGTCAAACTCACACCTGCACACAAAAGACTGGCTAGAGTTAAAGTCTCGTACCACATCCATCATTCATCCAACAAACACTGACTGATCTCTCCAAACACCTGCTACAAACACAGTCACTAAACGAACACCTCTGATGTCCGGCTCAGATGATGGCTGTCCTCGTGAATACAGTATTACCTGCTGACTGCCATACATTTCATCTCAGCAATAGCGTAACAGAAGCTTTCAAAAGAACTTGTAATTGTTCTCCTCAGTGCATTGTGACCGAGTGCAAACCTGCAGAGATGTCCAGCGTGTGCCAGTGTTCATCTGCTGACCCCAGATACACGCAGCAAAACAGCTGTGCACAACATCTAATAAAAGCCTCTTTTTTTGGGCCAATAAAGAATTAGGGGAATAGGGGAAATAAGGGAGCTGGAATGGAGACACGCTGACATGACTCTGATCTGCAAACCCTTTTCAAACACATTTATTTTGTGTGTTTCTTTATCTGAGTTTGCGTAACACTTAGACAATCATTGAAACGCAGGTGCTTCCTGAAACAACACTTACATACAGACACATTTAAATCTGTAATAGATTCTCTTAAATGATCTTAAATCTGTGTTTATTACTCAGACCTGGACAAAGTTATAGACAAAATCCAATGTTGTTTTCCTCCTGTGTTCCATTAAATTGATTCATATCTGCTGTAAATCTAGACACACACACACACACATAAATATATATACATATACTGTATGTGTGTGTATGTGTATGTGTGTGTATGTGTGTGTGAGACTTTGCAGGTAACTTTGTCTAGCAGGTCTGTATGTTGTGTTTGCTCTCTGCTGCTGACAACCTCACAACCACACAAAAAACCTCAAAACCCTCCTCACCTACACACATGTACACCAAATGTGGGGGATGGATGTTCCTAAAAAACACGAAGAGTCCATTACAGAAGACCACAGCAGTCCCTGATTACAAAGCTGAGTGTGACTGCAGTGAAACATCCTTCTACACGACAGTCCCGCAGATAACAGTCACTCATGAGCGTGTGTGTGTGTTTTTATTCTGCGGTCAAAAAACACTGAAGTTTCATCGATTGCAAACACTGAAGTAACTTTAGCATGTGGGTGGTAAAATCATACAAGAGACCGACTGGCTTCACTGCAAACAGAGCACAAATGGCTGCGTTGCCATGACGAGAACGATAGCATGAAAAGAAAGACAATTTGTGACCAAACACTTGGAATGAAGTTTTCCCGGTGGAGATGAATCAGTTCCTTACACAAATCAAAAAGACTGAGATACCCAGAAAATTGAATATACTGCACCTGGCATCCCTCCCACAGCTGCCTCTGTCAGGACAGCACACACAACATCTGTGCTCTACAAAATACACAGCATGTATGATTAACAGGACCTTTCCCCCAAAATAAAATGACACATTCTTTCTTTTAAAGAGGTGCTTACCTTTTATTGTTGTTGTGTGTGTAACGATTAATTCTTTTGTAAATATGAGCTGGAGAATAAGTTATGTATGCATGTACGTTAAGTATGTTTAATTAAGTCTTACTATAACAAAAAGGGAAAGAAAAGTTTTCAAGGAATTAGTCGTTGCAACACAGAACAAAACAGCCTCAATGTCCAGTTTATCTTCAAGTTTATAGTATAATTTTCCATGCAAACTATGAACAATACATACATACATCAATAATAGCCATTTTCTACACGCTTCTGCAAAACAAAGCAAAATAATTATTATTTGTCTAAATGCTTCATTATGAAGATGCATAAAAACGCCTCTCACTAACCTGCACACAGTATTTGACACAGTTATCAGAGAGCTGTGCATTATTCTGAGACTCACTGCATGTCACGCTGTACAGACGTGTGTCAGTAACTGCTCAATGATTCATTCATCACACCTCACTGATCCTCATTCAACACCAACATGAACCAGAAGCTGCCTAAAGAGAGAAGATCAATGGAATCGCTTGTGTATACACACCATTATTTATTCTGCCTCCTCACAGGAGGAAGATTGTGACATCTGTCTCAAACTATCCGCTCGAGTTCTTCTTTCTTGAGTTCTCTTTATCAGCCAGGTTTATAAAGTTGGTGTTTAGAAGTCTTAAGGTAGCCTTTAGCTTGTGGAGCGTGTTGCCGCTAGCAACACTAAGGTTGTGGGTTCGAGCCTAAGGAGATACACAAGCAGATTAAAACGTAACATTGCATGCTCTGTATGAATGTGGTGCATGCTTTGAATATGAATAAATGTAATGTTAATTGTTACCTTAGACCGTGGTTTTACTACATATAAAACATGGTTACAGTTGTTAAACCATGGTAACCACAAATTAACCATTGGTTTTGCTGTTGTAACCATAGTTTAACCATGGTATTTGTAGTAAAACTGTGATTATGCAAATGGTAATCAATCCACCAATAAACTATGGTTACAACACTGGTTTTATAAGAAATTTAAAAGAGATTGTTAGTCAGTAAAGCAAGATTTGTTATAAGGGACGACTAAGAAATGCTGTAGATTAATAGAAAATAACAGCCACTCCTACAATATGTTGTTTTGTTTGCAGAAGGCAGCCAGATAAACAGTATGATGCCGTTGCAGCCGTACCCAGCTGTCAGCCAGCTGCCTCATCCGTATGAGCCACAGCAGTCAGCTAAAGAAGTCAACAAGTATAACTCACTGAAGGCTGTGGGTAAGACACACTCCCATGAGCATCTTTAACATGTCAGTGTTATCCTCCCATGTGGATCTTTCCTGTAAACTCATCAATTATTCCACTTACTGAACAAAACATTCACTGCGGAATATTTTCAAGATGAATAATGTGTCTCAGAATAAGAGAAAACTGTATCACAGACTCTGTATTAAACAGCCACTGTACTTCATTGCAGTTGACATAAATTCACATGGGAGTTTTTGAAAATATCTCATTAGCTTTTCAGCCCAGCAGAAAACAGGACCGTCTGTCAGAGTTATGCCCAAGAGAACGGTCCACATATATTTGGATGATTACAAAACATTTGAAACTAAAGGTTTTATGTTTTAAGAAACAAGCTACAACAGTTAAAGTTGCCATCTGTAATGTTAAACAAAAACCATTTACTAAGCAAGAACGTATTTTAAATAACCTGCAGTTTTATGTTTCAGACAGAGATGGTGTTGAAGAGGCCTTTAAAAAACGTTTAACAATTTCTTTTTATTTTGTTACACCTGTAACTTTTCGTGTAGCTCAGCGGATAGAACAGAGCGGATAGAGTTTCATCTCCCAGGAAACACAATAAAAACATTGTGCAGGTTAAATGTTATGCTGTGATTCAACTGTGATGTTTCAGCTGTGTATCAGATGATCTCAGTCACTGTGAGATTATCACCATGTCTTCATCTAATTCATTCTTCTGTTTTATCTTGCTGTCAGCATCCAAAGCCAATGATGAGTTTCTCAACAAACAACACTGTCACCTGATTGAGCTAACGGCTAAAGAAACGCTGTCTCATCACCCTGTAACAACACAACACCCTGTAACAATACATCACCCTGTAACAACACAACACCCTGTAACAATACATCACCCTGTAACAACACAACACCCTGTAA
>JAZGTK010017304.1:0-12332 GCA_036877625.1 Ambastaia sidthimunki
ATAGAGTCTGCATGTGAACTCACAGACATCATCATCAGTTAGAAAACTAGTCCTGTCCAAACAGCCATTTCATGTTTAGATGGCAGTTGATTTGTATTAGATTAGCCAAAGAGCCCTTAAAATACACAAGATCTAACAGGGCTTCAGTTTTTGATTATGAAGCTAAAATATATAGTTGCATTGTTGATGCTGGATTCATCTTTTGCGTGAGATTTGATAAAGCAAGTAGCAGCGATAACCTCAAGCTTTGTGAGCGTTATTTATTTGTTTGTTTATTATACATAGTATAATAAACTATTTATGCAGAATTCTGGTTAATCAGATTCAGAAGTGAGGACCCCTGTGCAACAGCTGCCCAGGTGTTTGCCTGCTTGACCTTTAAATCACGAAATCACCTGGCCATACCGCCCACACTATCTACCCATGTGTCAACACACATAGATCTACATCAGCTATATTCCTGTTTTTATACCATCTTTCTATTGTCTTGTTGCATATGTTTCTGGAGCGTTGTGTGTTTGTATTTCAAGATACTTTAGATTAACTAAATCCTGCTTTTAAAAGCAAATTAATTTGACCAGTAATACCGCAGTATGCACATAAAAATGTCTACACCAACAGATTTGCATGAATATTATGTAAAGATGAAGGTCACCACAGTAGCAGAAGGTGATTTAACAATGACCTGAGCAGCCCTCTTTGAGTCTTAAATCCAGTTTTAAAACAACAGTTTTTGTTCCAATCATACTCATAATTGCTCCCCAACATGCACATACAAAATATCCCCCCAATAAAACACACAAAAACACAGTTTGCTATATTAACACGTCACTTTAATCAATTTGAATATGTGGAAAAATATGATTCATACATCTCCACGGCAACCTGTGGGTTCAGGTAGATGGTCTGAGAGATGGGGCTCACACACATACTCGCCCATCATCCACACTCACCCTTCATTGCCTTCCATTCTTTCCCCGTTCTGCATTTTATTTCCATTGTGCAGATTCTCATTCGCTTCCACATTCACGTTAACAAAAGACAGAGGCTGAACAGAGAGGGGAAGAGATATAAAGAGAGAGGCAGAGAAGCATGTCAGGTCTCTGCATTATAGTGACAATCATTACATTGAGCAGTAGTGATGTGACTCGCTTTTTAAATTGTGTTTTGGGATCACGCTTTTGTGTTATTCAGAGCACAGTTGTTTATATGGTGTTGCTTTGTTGTGTTGCGCTGAGTCTGTTAGTACACTGGCATTAATCTCTGGAAAGCTGCTCTTGATCACCTAACCAGGTGCAGGACAGAGAGATTCATATGTAGTCGTAGTTTAAAGACAGCTCTGAGACTCTGGCAGGAAGGAAGAAGTATGCATACTGTCTTCCCATAATGCCTCTGTGCTCTGACTCTAACATATGAACTCTGACTATAGTGCAGAAAGATGCTACTCTGCAAAAATGTTGAGATAAACCTCCTCTTTCAGCAGTTTATATGAAATATGGGGCTCTGCTTAAATATAAGTAAAATATAAGTCAATAAACATCTACAAAATAACTATCAGATGAGGAATATCAACACAATGGATTGAGTTTTTGCTCTGGTTTGTTTGGGATCTCCAAAAATCAGTATTTAATACTTTTAGATGGACTGAGACTTCATACACTTTAAGATATCTATTAGCTTTTTTTGTAATTACAAGCAACTAACTTGTGTAAAGTGTAACCAGGATTTGTGGACAGCTTGACAAGCAGCAGCTCTGTAACTTTGTCTATATTAAGTTTTTGACACTTCATTACACAACAGGTAAAGTTTTACTGATGCTTTTTTTTATCAAACTCATTATATTCTCTGCTAGTCTGCCAATTACATCCAGCCAGTCCAGTTTGCTCAAAGTAAACATTCTGCCTGCAACTTCCAGCAAGACTTCATTAGTTCCAGCCTGTACACTAATAAACATGGTTTTATTGGACCGGTTTAAGCTTTAATGTGGCCTTTGAGTAATGAAGCTTTGTAAGACAAAGCCTTTGGATTTGTTCTTTAGTTTAAGAATAGTTTAATTCTCTCTTTATTGGTCTCACGCTGTGACAGCACAGGCAGTTTGATAACAGGGGCCTTCTGTAATCAAACCTATAAATATTACTGCTGGATTTCTATCTTTAGCAATACACTGTCTGCTCTATGTACTGCGGCAGAGAATGATGACGGACTTGAGAGTCTTGTATCTAAAGGGCATAACACTGCTGTGGAGAGAATGAGCTTGTGGTATCTTCAGAAGTATGGTGTAGGAGTGGTGTCACTGTCTGGTTCTGATGTGAATGGTTGTTGTGAGGCCAGATGACCCAGTCTAATCTTTCTTTCAGAGTCTGTTTGAGAGCAAACAAAAACAACAGAAGCTCTTGGCCCTCTGTATGCTTTACAAAATGAGCCAGTGGAGCTTCTGTCTATGTAGGTTTTGAGTGTGTTCCTGGATCAGTTACCAGACACGGCTGTTTTTCAGTGTGTGTTTTGGTGCTGTTGTTAGTCCAGTAGTGGCAGTCTGGACTCCTATGGGTTTTTGGATGGATCAGGGGATCATTTTCCATCCAACCTTTTCCTGGCACATTCAAACGTCACACACGTTTCAACAAAATTCATGCAATTTCATTGGCTACTTGTTCCTCAAGCACTCCAGACATGGCCGTCTTTCTTTTATGACAGGTTATGATGTTGTGTGCTGTATTACTTGTTTGCTGAAATCTTTCAGAAGACCAAACCTAATTTTAAGTAATTATTTGCTGTGATCTTCACCTCTCTTGCATTTAGCCAGTGTCTTTAAATTCAAAAGTAAAGCATTTATTTATTTATTTTGGAGCTTGGCAGCCCTTTGGTCACTATAAACAGTCACTGTGTTCTTTGTTTGAGAGCTGTTCCTTTAATTAACCCATTACGAAGACGGTGGTGGCATTAGTAGAAGAGAGAACCATGGAAAGGGCACCATGAGCAGATCAAGTGCAGTAAATGTCACAATACCTCAGTGTTCCCATCACGGAACGTGCTGAACATTAAAGTGCTACAGAGACATTGAGTGTGTGTGTGTGTGTGTGTGTGTGTGTGTCTGTGTGTACACGTGTGGTTAATGATACGTGGATGGTAGGAGGAGATGCTTGTGATTGAGAAGCAGCTATTCCCCTCATTGACCTCTGGTGAGCATCTGGACAGGTCACACCAAAATGTGAAATACGAATTCATTCCCCCCCGGTGCCATTCAGTATCATTAGTTTCAGTCTCTTAATGGAGCATGTGCAAAATAAAGCTGCCAAACCAGACAGCAAACATGTCGTGTTGTTTATTTGAAACCAAAGTTATGAATGCCAGGCGTGTATTTATAGCTAATTTGCTTTGCTTAGTGGGTGAAAACTGTGCAGTTATTATAAATAGTAATTGAGTTGGACAACCTGAAATGGGTAATTAGCAAAAAAATCAAATCTAATCAAATGTGTGATGTTTGCGCGGATCAACGCTCAGTCAGTAGGAAACCTTATGAGTGCAAAAACGCATCACGCGGTGAAGCGTAAATCTTTTTTTGTGACACGATCAACATTCGCCATATGTTATATGCGAATGGGATGGTTCAGAGCAAAGAGATGGGCAGGTTGAGGTGAGCTACATTGTGATGTGTTATACATCCTATATCATTTCATCAAAAGTTCTAGCAGAAAAGTGAACTTTAAAAGTAACTTTTAACAGACTGAAGATCAAAACGCTAATGTGAAAAAGACAATTGTAGCGTATTTGACCTGAGAGCTGTGACATGCTGCTTTAGTGTATGGCCTCCGGACTGCCATTGGAAAGCACAGGCGATGAATATTTATGAATATTTAAACATAGAAGGTTCATGAATACATATCAATGCACAGAGGGAGTCTTGGTGAGCTCAGACGTGTCATGCGGTGTTAACTTCACTGCTGTACCCTTAGTTACGGTACTTGCAAGGCAACACTGGCAAAATTTGGCAAGTACTTATGGTACTTGCAAGGCAAAATTCTTCACTTTTATCATGTATGTTTCTTCTGCCTTTTCTATCTTCATAATTTTCTGCCATGAAGTCAGCTTAAACCGTTTTACATACTCCATTCAAATATTTAACACAGTAGATAATTTCAGCCTTAGGTGTGGTAAGCAAATTTATACATTATAGAACCAAATGTATATATTTTTCTATCATCTATTTAACATCTATAGCTGAACTGCAAAGATTATCTGGAGTTGTGAACAATTTTAAAAGCAGAACCTAAAACTTCTTCCATTTCCCTTTTAAAATGCAAATCTAGTTTTCTGTCAAATTTCTGTTTAATCCGTTTAGTCTGTGTGAATGTCACTGAACATTGTGATTTAATGATTGAGTTACAGCACATGTTTTGATACTGATCATTAGCAAAACATCTACCACAGATAGATAGATAGATAGATAGATGTGTGTGTGTGTGTGTGTGTGTGTGTGTGTGTGTGGGGAACTCACTGTTGCTTGTCTCAGTGAGTAACTGTAACATAAAGCTGGCATAGACTGTTGCCTCAAGCATGAAATTACAATGAAATTTAATTTGCTTCACATCCACTGTCTACACAGAGATCATGGATGAAACACCACCAAAGTAGTTTGAGGTTTTAACACGCATATATGCACATGGGCTGGTGAATGCATTTGTACTTCTTCTGTTATACTTGTAAGGGCCAAATATCATTATAATTACAATAAACCCCTTTAAAAACAGACCTGTGGGAACAGTTCTTGCTATTAAAAAAATATTTTATTGTCTTAATTAAATTTAGAAACATGCCAAAAGGTGTTTGTAAGGTGTAAAGGTGTAAAAAAAAAAAAAATTAAGGCGATGTTTACAGGACACCTTTTTCAACTCAAAAACAGAAAAGTTTTCATTTACACAATAATGACGTTTTAGGGGCCTGAAAAACTTTTGAAAACAGATTTCTAGGTGCAAGTTTTTGAAAACAATACTATATTTGTCTCTGTAGTTTACTGTATAGTGTGTAACTTGAATTTGTGAGAACGTTGATGTCATGCTCATGCATATTACATGTTTAATATATCTCATGACATCATGGCATGCATAATACAGCATTGTTAGTCATTTTTGCGGGTCTGTGTGAACAGGGATTGTTATGACAACGCTGTCATCTGTGCATAAACACGCAAAAAAAATCGTTCCGTTTTTAGTGCATCATTGTCATTTAAACTTACCCTAAGTAGCATTGGAAGGTGTGTGTGTGTGTGTGTGTGTGCGTGTGTGTGTTTATTTGACTGCACTTGTGTTTAAAGATTATTCTCCTCTGTAGCTGTGGTTGTCTCGGCATTGCTCTTGCACAATCTTTAATGAATTAAGGGGACATTGAACCTGACATTGATTTGTTTGCTGTGGTTTAAACAGTAATGCCACACAGACAGGGACACAAGTTCAATTCAATTCAATGGTTTTGTGTAAAGATTTTAAATACAGCCATTGTCACGGAGCAGCTTTGTATGGTAGCAGCACAGTGTTTAAGGATCCGGGCTGGTGACCCATATTCAAACCCGATACAGTCGATCTATAGCCTGAGAATAACTGACATCGCTTGGCACTATTGTGCCGAGAGCAAAGCACTTACTCAAAAAACAAATAACATAATGACACAATTACTTTATGGCCTCAGCCCCCATTGAGCAGTTGCATTGTGACAACAGCAGGAAAAATTCCCCATGTGCAATGAATAACCCAGTGGAGGAATTGTGACTCAAAAGGAAAACAGTCTCCTCTGATCAGAAAGCAAAGGCAACAGCAAGAGGACTGTAATCGCAATAGCTGCAGTCTCAACTTCGCATTTAATACAAGATAAACAGTTTTATAAAGGTGCGGCTTAAATGTATTGGTTTGAGAATTAAAAAATGGGGGCGGGGCCGAGGGGACTCGTAGAGACTGAGTTCAGGAAGTGAATATAAAAAGGGGTTACTGTTAGAAATACAGAGGATCTTTTATCCGTGTAATAGCCTCCAAACACTTTCCAAGTTTTATACATAAATATAGTGGGATTTTCTGCATCTGTTATTTAAAAATATATCTCCAGCTGTGTCTTCCCAGTGAATCTCCACTGTATATAGGTATATGTTTTTTAATGTTTAATAATCCATATTATTCGATTATTTCATGCACAGGTATATTTCTTAAAAGCATATCTTTAGATTTAATTTTAAACAGTTCAAACAGAACTCCTTTTCGTGTCATGTGTAATTCTGACAGAACTTTGAGGCATCGTAACTGAGGCAAAATGGTCCTCGTAACTGAGGCAAAATTGCGCATGTGCCTCACAGCTCGTCACATTCAGGGTGTTTGGATGACATGTCTAAATGAAATCCAGTGTGCAGCAGCTGTCATTGGAGCAATCCTGGCTTTCACATACAAGATCAATTTCACAATATGGTGGGATCCAGACTAATGCCCCCCGCTGATGGGATTCAGCTCTATACCTCACTTCAAGGCTGTTGCCTGCAATGTGTAATCTGTGTGAAAATGTGAGATTATTGATAATCTTGTCTTTGCCAGGAGAACAGGAGTGTGACACGACGATTAATTTCGCTGGAATTATCCGGAATGTTTTGCTGGAATGAGACATACATTTTTTAAAATGGCAGGGCAGCAGATGCGGCCAAACAGCATGTTGTCATCACGCAGCGAGCAGTCAGAGCATCCCGTGGAGACTTTCTTGAGCAGAGACAGAACACAGACTCTGAGATTTCCCATCAGCACCTTGTGTGTCCCTTATCCTGCTTCACGGGTGCAGGAGGAAGGTGGTAATGGGAAAGTTTAAAGATAGCAGCGAGGCTTCTATTAAAAACACGTTTGTAGACAAAGGGGTGTGGTTTGAAGCATCTCATTTACTAAAAGGAATGGTATAATGAAGCAGTATTTGTGACATTTTAAATGTTTTTGCTCCACTGATGGGAATAGTTCCTAACTGCTGCCTGACTAAAACACGGTGAATACAGGCAAGCAAGCGATACAAACATTGAAACATTTTAGTGGCATTTCAGTGTTTTAAGAAATATCAGCACTTTAGGAATGCTTATTTATAAGAAAATTTTTCAAGCTTTTTTAATTCTGTAATGTTCATCAAACCTTCCACTGACTACTTAGGAATGATGTTTTGGTTTATGATTGTTTCTACTAATGTTACTGCAAGAACATTTTTTTGATAACAGCCAATGTTCTGAAAATGTTACCTGTTAGCTGGAATAATGTACTAGCAAAATATTAGCACTGTCATTTACAGTATAACACAATTCAATTCCCTCGACAACCAAGACCACTAAATACATCATCCCGCATACTCTTAATTTATTCTGCTTAAATGTTACTTAGATATGTCAGTGTGCCCTCTCTCTCTCTCTCTCTTTCTCTCTCTCTCTCTCTCTCTCTCTCTCGCAGATCTATCTCTCTCAAGTATAATCACATTGATTAAATGCCTGGATGATGGGTAAAGAGTGGAGTGGATCTGTGTAGATGGAGAGAGAAAGAGAGAGAATCGGCTTATTGATTCATCAGCTGTCACATTTAGCAGCTCAGTAACCTGTTAATTCACACCATCCACAACAGTCCTAAATAACTAATTATCACCGTGTGTGCACAGACTGTGTCTTTTATGCAGTTAGCTGCTTTTCTTTGAACTTGAACTTTTAACTCGAAAACGTCTCCCTGACATACTTTTATTAAGTGTTAGAATGTCCTTGAGGACTTGCTAGGCAGCAAATTTAAAAATCTCATTTTTTATGTTAGCACATCACTGTTTTGTATTATATTCACTTCCCTAAAACGGTTCAGGTTTATATCCGCTTAATGATGAGTACCTTAATAAACAGGGAATGTTTTCAGAATGTTGGTTAATGTTCTCTAAATGTTCTGTCAAAGCTATTAGGAAATTTCTTGCAGTAATTAGTAGAACTTTTTTAAACATTTAATATCACATTAAAAAAACATTTTTATAAATTGTAAGTGGAACATTTTAAAATGTTACAGAATTTAACAATGTTTTCGTAACTTTCTTATAACCAAGAAATAGTGTTAATGTCTTAAGAAAGTCTAAAAAACTGGACGCTTTTAACATTTCTAGAACTTTAAAAATAACATTTTTAATATTTTTGTTACTTAAAGGAAATGTTACAGAAACATTATTACAACCCAGAATTGATAGCTGGGACATTGTTGTTTTGTAATTATATTAAGTTCCTATACATAACCTAAATATAATTCATAGTTCCTATAAAAAGGTTCAAAACTGAGTTCATATCTGCAGAATAATGATCAGCCAGCTAAGTAGTTTCACTGCAGCATCAAGGCCAAATTCCACAATTTTCTCAGCAAACACCTCACAATGACGGAACAAGCGATGGAAAGAAAAATATGTGGAGTTAAATGAGCTCTCTAACTCTCAGGAGGGGGAGCATTAGAGCCTTCAGCCATGCAGATGTAGAGCTGATAAGCTTTATCAGCACAACACTGAATAATGCTGGTTGCTAGATTATTGTTTCCTCAGAATTATATTCTGTGTGGCATTTGCTTTCTTTTGCCTATACACACACACACAAATGCACATACACAGTATTACAATCACATACGAAGCCTGCAGCTATAGTTTGAAACTCAGTCATCATACGGGATTTAGATAGCACACTGCCCTCTCAGAATGCATTTACCCCTTCTATTAAAATGCCACACAAATTATTTCTCTCAGACCCTGGAGGTGTCCTCCTTCTTCTGGTCCTACCCAACGGACTGGAACTTCTGTAGAACAAATTCAAGGGGAAGGAAGTGTGTGTGTGTGTGTGTGTGTGTGTGTGTCTGTGTGTGTGTGTCGTAGAAAAGGTATGGAAAGCAAGACCAGTGTTTTGACCTCTGGACTAGCCTTTATGGTTCTACAGTAATATGATTCTGTTATGGATGTTGAGAGGGCACAGGTCAGACAGCCTCATGAAAGAACTCGCATAAAATCACACCCAAAATTCATATAATCCACTCGCTCTTTTTGTGTGTGTTGTACACATTGTTGTGCTGTTGTGGTGAAAGACACATGGGTTATAAAGAGGCACTGAACAGAATATGAGCTGTTTGCCCCGTTTAAAACACTTTTTTCTTATTTATCACAGATGTTTTTCCGGACAGATGACACAATGATGTAGTCTGTTTTATTCCGTCCATCCCTCTCGCTCAATGCTATTAAATTCATGCTTTCTTTTTCTTTCTCTTCCGCAAGCGTGGCCATCTCTCTCTGTCTGGGTTTATGGATTCTGCCTCAAATTTGTAAGGACAAAAATTGATTGTGCAAAAAATATACTGCTTCAGTAACATAACCCTTCCTTTCCCGCTCTCTCTCTCTTTGATCTGGCAGAAGAAACAATACAAACATCCACACAATACTCCATTTATAACAGCATTCACTTTTTTATGCCTCTTGGGCTAAAGAGTGATTACGGTTCTAATGTACTGTGGCAATGTTCTCATGCAGCAAAATACAATAAACATCTGAGAACGCATACTCATTAAGTAGTTAGTAGTCATTAGTGCATACTCTGCATTGTGCGCTTCTTACTGCAAACTTGTTCTGCTTTAATTGGCTTTAGCACCTGCAGCCACTTTGTTTCAAGACGATCTGTAATACATAAAGGGAACTATCTATTAGCATTCCCATTCATATCAATGCTATCAGCTCATTGCCTGAGCTGTAAATGCCATGTGTCAATCTATTGCTCTTTAGTTATTGTATGGAATACAAAGCAGTTATCTAACAGAATGTCCAGGCATTTATAATGAAAGTGAATGGGTACCAGGGACTGCCATGGACACTGTTTTTATTCTTTGCAAATAGGAGAATTTAGCAATTCCCAGCTAATAAGAATGTTAGGTTACGAGAGCGTTTCCCTAACGTTTATATTAGTTAACAAAAAGTCAGAAATGTTATTTGTAACGTTCTAGGAACATTCAAAACATCCAATTTTTAAAACATTGTATTAGCGTTTTTCCTGGGTTGTTGGAAGATTTTTTTAAACATTTTTAACATTTTAAAAATGTTCCACTAACAACTTAAGAATAAAGTTTTTGATATATCATATATAACATTGAATAAAAATTCTAGTAACATTACTGCAATAATGTTTTTGATATCTTTGAGGGAAGCTGGGTAACTCCTTTGTGTTCCAAGCAATAATGTATTGCAGATTTGTAATAAATTGAGGCGAAGTAAACGATAACCGAATTTCAAATGTTTGTAGGTGAACTATTCCTTTAATTAATATTCACCACAGGAGTATACATCTCAATGTATGTTGTGTACTGTGCTGGAGTGCATCTCCACTATATAATTCATGAACTCATTAATGACTGCAGGCCTAAGCCTACAGTAAATGCTGAATAGGTGCAAAACAATTTTCTCACTTTCTCGTTATTTAATCTGCAACCCTGCAGGAGAAGAATTTAGTTTCTGCTATAGGTATCAGATACATATAGCCTCTTAAAAACATACAGTGCATATTCATCAACACCACAGACATGTTCAGGATGCTAAGCAGCTGACAATGCAAATTTTTAAGGAAGTTTTACTTAACATGAGGAGGTTAAAGGTCTAAGGTTATGATGAAGTCAGTTTGTCAGGTTTGTCAAGATTTCAGAACAGTTACTGATCGGAAACATTGGAAACAGTTGAGCGGCAGAATGATGGATCTTTTTGGACCTCCAGAATAGATTTATATTTTATGTTTGTAGCTTTAAATTAAAGGTGTATTTATGCATGTTTTTATATATCCATTATTTCCTGACATTCTCTCTCTCTCTCTCTCACTCTCACTCTTGCTCTGCACAAATGAGTTTAGCGCAGCATATAATGTATAAAGTACGAAACAAGCTTTCAAACTCAGAGCGAGAAACACCCCAGTTAATATATAATATGTTAATATATAGTCTTGCATCAGTCAAGGCTGATTTTGCTGCGGTTTACATATCAAAGCGGAGAGAGCGATGCAACAAAATACAGGTCAAAATCATTAACTAAATACTGAGTGCACACAACTGTATGCAATATTAGTGAACTGACAGATGCATTATGTGTGCAAAAGCGCTTGTGTGCATTATGGCTTAGACATGAAAGAAGATCGAGATTTTTCGCTTCACAAGGTGCAAATTTGAGCAGAAACAGGTGCAGATGTGATTTTTTTAAGCTAGTATCTAGCCGGCCTGGTGTATGAGTCACTTGTGGTGCTTTCTTCTTCATTTAAAGCATGAGTATTACAGCAGCTGCTGCCCAAATGTGTGAAGAATGACAGAGAGAGACACAGAACATTTGTTATGAGTTATCCCAACAGAAATTCAATTAATGCCACATCAAGCACATTACAGCCTTCTTGTGCCGAGAGAGATAATGTTAAGATTTTTTGACAGATTTAGGGAAAAGCATCTGTTTAAAAAAATGCTGCTTTTCTTGCGAAATCCTACAGCTGTTCCTGAGTGCAAAGATACAATCTACACTCAAATACATTTAAATGTTTAATCAATCGTATAATTCATCCTAACAAGACAATGTGAAGTGCTTTAAGCTAGAATAGTAATGTAGGTGTGGCACAGTGAAACTATTGTGTGTGCGTGTGTGTGCTGTAAAATGTCCTCTGAGGAAATCGATAACTTTGTTGTATCATTTCAACAGTTATTGTGGCAGAGCGATAAGAAACAGTAAAGCGACCCAGTTTTGTTCTAGTTATATATTGGCAATTTTGGAACATCTCTCGTCCAATCAGATTCAAGGACCGGAACTAACTGTTGTGTAATGCTTAAAAATTTGTTTTTTAGAGTGCACAGAACTATGATCTAGATGAAAAATAGTCACTCCTGAGAAGCAGTTTTAGTTACTACATTTCCTGAACTTCTATTTAATGTAAACATGATAGATTTAAATATACAGAAAAGTGTGTAACAAACCTGTGTAACTGACCTGTTAAGTGAACAGGTCAGTATTTATGACTGATATATTCTGGTCAGTGAGGCACAGATATGCTATAAATGGTTATGAGATATTAGGTTTAATATCTTTATTATTAACACCTGCCCAGAACTCCAGGCTGGAAATGAATTTTCATCTGCCTCATAACCCAACTAGGAAGTCAAAGCTTCAGGGGATTGAATGACAATTATCTCACTGGTGCTTCTGAGAGTCTGAAGTGCTGTTCTGGGTTCAACCTAATCACCATGCAATCATAATGTGAGAAGCATAAGAAACTGCTCTCAGATCAGTATAAATGAACCACTAGTGTGAGACTGTCGCACTAG
>JAZGTK010017305.1:0-12331 GCA_036877625.1 Ambastaia sidthimunki
AGGAGGAGGAGGGAATAGTGGTGGTACTGGTGGAGGTGGTGGGGATACAAAAGGACAAGGAGCCCCTTCCAGTTGTTCCAGAAGCAACAACAATGCTTCATCTGGCTCAACACGTAGTGTTCGGAGCACTGGAGAACTGGTAGAGAGTCTAAAGCTTATGAGCTTGTGCTTGAGTTCGCAGTTTCGGCATCGCAGCTCTGGAGGAGGACGATTTATCCTTGATCCTCAGAGTCTGTCTAGCATCAAAGTCCAGGAGAAGTCCTCCTGGAAGATGTGCATTGGTTCCAACAGCAGTCTGGACAAAGTGATCAGCCCTGCCTTGAATGGTGGTGTTGGGGCAGTGGAGCATTATCCAGATCAGACAGCAGTCATGCTGAATGAACTCAGCCTGGTTAAGGAGAATAACCTGAACTTGAAAAACAATGTTCTCCAGCTACCTCTGTGTGAAAAGACCATCTCCGTGAACATCCAGCGAAGCCCCAGGGAAGGGCTTCTCTGTGCCTCAGCCCAGGCCAGCTGCTGTCAGGTCATATGATGGCACGTCATGGCTGGGTCTCAAAATCACTTTGTTCCTGTTGCCACATTTGTAGCGTAGAGGCTTGAGTTCTCCACCAGTAGCTGTATATGACCTCTTGACCCCAACCCAACCTTTAAACCTGCCTTCTCTGTCGTCTTAATCATTCTAATAACTTATTTATTAAGTTTCTTCTCTTGGACCCGTTGGTTTTTAATGAAGTTCACGCTGCTAGCCTTTCTGTGTATGCGTGTCGTGTGTATGTTCTGTTCCATTAGACTAATGGAATTTGATATTTGTTTTCAAGTCTTGTTTATTTTGGTTTTATACCCCTTAAAATGCTCTAAAGGTGGACTCCATGGTTCTAACGTGGCCCAGTCAAACAAGAGTGGAAACTGTGTGTTTTAAATAAAATAACCTTTAATAAAGTGAAATATTTAAATTAGGCCAAAAGTATGACAGAGCAGAACATTGCAGATTATAAAAGTAGCACTTAAAATGACTCAGCCGAAATAAGTATCAAGACTGGTGTAAATTAAGCCCCAGTTTCATAGCAGTATCAGAGACGATTTGAATGGTATTAAAGTAAAAGCAATAGTGAGTTAAAGAACTAACCCAATTCTAAGCAAAGTCGTAGTGCTCCCGGATGAGTCTTAAACTAAATTATCATTTTGCACATAGTTTTTATTCACCATTTTTAAAGTGCTGTTGACTGTTTTCATTTCACTGTTAAAAGTGTTTCAGTTTAACTACACTTTTGAGGTTACTGACAATCAGTTGCAATAACTAAATAAGGGAAATTCTTAATTAACAATTTCCTTAAGGGGGTTATGGGATAGTTATGAAAATGGGAAGTTATTTAGTTTGAATTATATTGTCATAGATCACACCTCACCTAATTTTTGTTTATTTTGTGTACATTAAGTTTTGGGATTTAAGTGCAGTTTATGCAAGTTGGCAAATTGTATAATTCCCTTTGTAAAATGCCCACCAGAGTAATGTAGTATTGCCAAATTTAAAGCCCAGACCTAAATGTTTAATCTTATGAAATTATCAGCTTAAAATTGCACTGTGGAGTGTCCACAGTTAGGCTACCTTGAACATCATAAAGATCACAGCAGGATAATTGAACATATACAGGGCAGATTCTTCTGCAGTAAACTTGAGCCCGCACACATCACCTGTGCAGCACTGAATACTGAACCATTGAGCCACTACCCTTCATTTTCAGTACCAGACAGAATCTGAATAGAGAATTTATTTATAGCATAAAGGACTTTCTCTGGATTAAAAAATAGTTTTCATTTGCAGCTCCTGATCTTGTTCCTGTTGTTCTTGTACTGTTTAGCTTTGAGTTACTGTATATGCCAGTCTCTGAATCGACTGGCCTTACGGGCTGTTTATAAGTGTACATATATATTTTTTTAAAGTTTATTTTTATGAAAGGACTGCTGTTTTAAAATGTCAGATACAGGCCTTCAGTCGGCTTCCAGATGGGATAAAACGGGGCTGTTTTGTCAACTGGTCACCTGATAACAAAAATAAGGGAAATCTTATGGTGAATGGCCACTTCCAGGAAAGTAGGACTTCAGGAGTTGACCATTAGGGTGACCATCACCTGGTATAGATAACAGTCAAAGTTCTAGCAGGCTGTGAGTGTGAAAGAGGATTGAGTGCGAGATATTAAAAGGGCATTTGCAATAAGCTATAAGTTGCAGCTTTATGTACAAATAATTTCTGTTTTGTTTTTATATTTCAAATCTGTACATCCTTCAAATGGCTAACTTGACCGAAAGATTATCTTGAGTATTTCTGTTTGTTTTGTCTTTGTTTTAAAAATAAAGTCTGTAAATATCGATGTAAATATGGTGTCTATACTTAGAAATGCAGTGTTGGACTTCTTGTTCATAGCTGTAATATAGCCTTATTAGATATGAGTGTCAAATACAGAACAAGGGAGGTTGGAAAAAAAACAGTGCTATATGCATAATGTCAGTCTTTAACTTTGTCCTACCTTAATGTAAACAGCTTAACGACATGTGCATGTGTTGTGCGTTTGACATTATTGATCCACGTTCATTTAGAGGAAAAGAAGCACCATGAGATGATACAGGACCAAATCATGTACTGAAATTAAAAAAAAACATCTTTGAAGAAGCAAAGTAAATAAATGTTCTGTTGCTGAAACTTGTCCTTAAAATTACATATGATGTCGAAATTAAATGTGAAATGTCTTTAAACTTTGACTTGTCCCTTATTTGAATGTCCTCACAAAGATAGCTGTACAAACGTGTGTGTTATTGCAAATTGTTTGCACAAAATAAAAGACTAGATCATGTCTAGATATGTAGATCATAACTTGCAGTGCATCTACACTGGCTTTTAGCCAGTGTCATTAATGGGTCATTTAGCATTTTTGTAGTATGTTTAAAAAAAAAAAAAGACCAGATACACTACAGTAATACTACAGATTTCAGAGAGCATAAAAATGCTTGATTTTTAATTTGCTGAGATGTGACAGACATATTTTCATGACATTGCCACAGTGTATCACTCCAATAATATAACTTGTGTAATATACTGCAATTCTGTGCACCATTATGAAGTCAAGAATCAAGCAGTTAGATGCAATGTTGTAGTATTTAGTTCCTCATATCTGGCCTTTTTCAATGAATGTTCTGTTCAATTGCTCAAATTTGAGTTTTTCCTTACAATGCAAAGAGTTTCACTGGACACTTGCTGTGCAGAAGTTAAACATGAGTGGATACTGCTCAGAGCCTACAAGCCCCTGCTGTTGAAAGGTATTTCTTCCTGATTTACTGCCTACTTGTGCTGCCAAGCTATCTCAAGTAACCAAGAGCTTTTCAGTGGTGTCTCAAGTACACACACATCCCTCCAAGTGCATGTACAGCATCAGTTAAACAGTCAAACACACCAGGCATGTTGTCAGTAGAGCACCTTGAGTACACACACACACACACACACACACACGTTCTGCATATTGTCAGTGTCGTCACTGGAAACTGCTGAGACAGCATCAGTGTCAGAAAGTGTAATAGGCTGTTCTTTAATTAGTTTTTTGACAAGACTGCGTTTGCTGGTCCCACTGCTGTACTGCACTAATGCTGTGATCAGACATTAGGAACACAAACACAGTGCCCCTACTAAACATTTTTAAAAAGAGGGATATTTTGTTATTGGTCAAATGCAGTTTTAAATAACCTCACTATTAATGTCAAGGCTATAAATAATGAATGTCTGTGTTCAGGTGAACACAGAGAATTTGGTCACATTATAATATTCTATATCTAAACATGTTACTGATTAAGTCCGTTTTCAGAAAAAAACCACTGGTATATGCCTGTGTTAACTGGATAACTATTTCATTAGACACTTTATTCAGAATATTTACTGTAATGGAATACTCATTTATATCTGCTACTAGATATAGTAAAAGTTAAAACCACTGACGAAACATTTCAGAGCAAGCAAGTCTCTTTTTATAAACATGAAGTGAACATAAATCATTATGCAGATGGGCAAAATCATTATAAGAAGCTCTCGTGTTGCCCTTGTGTTGTCAAGGACATGAATTTGAATTGACTTGATTAAACAACTGAGCAAAATTATGATAAATGCTACATAATAAATGCAAGAACATCTCTAGTACTTCCAGAACAGACAAATGGAACATATACAACATCGTCTGAGAGTCACATGTCAGCCTGACACCTTCTGAAGGGCTTAATCGAGAACGTCTCACTCCCATTTCTAAAGGATGTGGCAAAGACAAGAAACGTGATACTTGACTTTATTTTCAGGCTGAGAATACTGTATCATCAAGTACAGCACAGGGTGAACATAAAATCAGTAAACAAAAGCCATAGCAGCTAAATGATACAGTGATGTTAAAAGGCACAGATCAATCTTTGGTGGAGGACATGAAACCAGTCAAGTTCTCATAAAATGACACTAAATTCTCATGTGTCTCATTTTTAGGCCCTGGTAAATAATTTTCTTGAACCATATTCTATACAAACCTATTTTAGACAGACTCCAACATTCAGACAGTCATAAAAATGCAGCAGACTTTGAAAACTAACCATATCTGACAGCCTGCTTTGTCAGATATTGGACTGATTGAATTCTCATTCCCACCTGTCTATCATCATCAGTCAGTCACAGTATAATTTACTGAGACAAAACGTGCAATATGTGCATGCATTAAATGCAATAAACACCCTGTGTCATATTTAGATATTTAGATATGTTTGTTTGGAGTCAATAAGGCCTTTATGTAAATAATATGGCAAGGAGTGCAATTTAATATAAGGTAAATGTAATACTTGATTGTGTACAGTATGTGCAAACCCTTCAGCAATTTACTTTAAAAATGATACTTTGTTCCCTCTTCTGTCGTCGGCATCAGTTGTCAGTGTTTCAAGTCTCTGCAGCTTCCAGTATTTTCTGAAAAGACAAAAAGCAAAAAAAAACTTGAATACTATTGAAAAACTTTTTGAAAAACTTTTGAATTTTTGAATGCAGACAAAAATAAACTTTTAAGAGGTTTAATCTGGTCTCTGATGGATAGGGAATGATGTAAGAAACAGTGTCTGTGTACAAAAGTTCAAATACATATAAATCTGGTGTCTATTCCTTATCCGTATAATCTATAATCTTTACAGAAAAACTCCTGCAGGTTTCCTTGCATAATTTAGGCTGATTAAGCATTAGTTCTTTGTGACATTAAAGGGTTTTACATGTTAGGATATAAAATGCAAAAGCTGATCTCAGTTCAGCATTTTGACTTTATACACTGCCTCAGGCAGGACTGCTCCTTAGAAGAGTTATTCTGTGCTTCCAGAGGTAAGCGGAGACATTGCTTATGATAGAACTAAAACTTACCTATTATGACAGGTTTTTAAAATTATAGGAAGAAACTATATCTTAAAAATAAAAAAGAACCCACATTAGCAGATTTTCTGCTGCAGACACACTTCCCAGAATGTAACATATGCTGACTTTCATTTAATCAATTCATTTCACTGCCTGCAGCAAACCAGAGCAAATTACATTCTCAGTGAAAATATGTTAGGTGCAATTAATTTTTCAATCCAAAAGAGAGATCAATAGGGCTGAAGCTGCTGACACTGTGATTCTGTATGTGTGGTTCATAGAGTTCAAACTCTAAACCCCTGTGAAAATTCCACCGGTTATTACTTAGCACCACATATAAAAACCCTTAGACTGAAAAAAGTGTTCATGATGGTGCAAATAAATCAGGTGCTGGTTGGTGCTGGTTATCATAGCAGTTCATTTAGTTTCATACAGTAAGTGGATCACATTTCAGACTTAAATTGAAAGACAAACAAAAGTTTTATTTTGAATAAAGATTTTTGCATTGTGGCATTATTTTCAGGAAAATTATTTTACCCAATGCAGAGTGGAACAAATGAGGTCCTTTATGATTTTAGTGCTGGTTCATTATTATAGTAAAATCATGCAAATTCTATCAAGCTGATTAACCTTGTAATTCATTCATAATGAATTATGAATACCTAGGACTCTCTCTCTCTCTCTCTCTCTCTCTCTCTGTCCCTCTCAGACACTGTATTTATACAGACAGTCAATTTTTCTTGGATGTACACAAAGCTTAGATTTACAGAAGCCCATCTCTGGAGACACATCCCCCTTCCTTCCTCTGGGCAGAATTAGCACTACCAAGAGCGAGAGCTGAATTTTAAACAAAGGTGGTCGCCATGCACTGCAGTACGTGCTTAACTGGGATGAATTTTCTGCATTTCAGAGGAGGTCCTAGGCATTCCGGAAGAATTGACTGGACATGTCAGTATTGATTATGGAAGGAGGTGGGGGGTTTAAAAGCTTTAGAGCTTGTGCAACACCAACACACTATCACGTTAACAGCTGCACTCAAATACAAGAGCAAGGACAGAATCAATCAATCATTAGAAAATAAACAGCTGTGCAAAATCCTGTGAATCATCACAGTGGAGAAAAACATGATTCCTGACTGGAACTTAGGAATTAATGAGAAAACCATCAAGGTGCCCAGAGATTCTGACCCACTGTCAGATTCATAGTTTGTCAATTCTCTCTCCGTTTCAACACTGCAAAGTTGGCAAAGTATGTTGACTTAATTTCCCCTAACATCACTTAAAGGTTAGCATGGGACGTCACATTCTCATGGACTTTAGCAAGATGACAGACTTCAGGCCTAAAAGGACTGACCCATTCCACTTCCTGTGACGGTAGTCAAGCAGCGATGCAAAAGCAGTATGAACATGACATGGTCCATCACCGCATAATTTTCCAGTCTTTTTTTCTGGAAGTGTGTGGAGCTTTGCTTCTACAAAACGTCTACAGTTTGATCCTCCAGACACATGGTGCTTGGGTTTAAACCCCATTCCCTTTCTTTGTCCCCCACTGTTTTGTCTATTTCTATCATCCTCTAAATAAAAATAATAAAGTATCAAAGTATCAGACATTCTGCTAAAACTGTATAGTAATAACCATCTGTGGGAAAAAAACTGTTAACATTAATTTTCAATTCTGAAAGCCCACAACACAAAATTAATGCACAGTAATGTGCATTAATTTGATTTGTATGAGGTACAGCATTATGCTTATGGATCACTTTATGAGACAACAGTATCTTCATCTCACCTTGTCCAGACATCACCATGGGAACACTTTCATCAAGCTCAAGTGTTGACATAAAATGAGATAAAATGCAGATGTGTAATAACAACCCCAGCAGTTCCCCACCATGTCCCTCGCCTATGTGTGATGTTTTCCATTAATGATCAGCCAAAAAACAAATCTAATTTTACTAATCAAATAATCTGTGACCTACTGAAATTAAAGCAAATGGGTTCCACTGACCACTGGTAAAAATGTATTTATTTTGCATTGTTCACATTTAATAACTTAAATAAGTTAATTAACTTAATAATTTACTTTTTTTAGTTATCAGCATAACTCAAGGTACCTTGTAAACCTGATATTGATATTAGAATTTCATAGAATTTACTATGTGTCCCAATGGAGCTGACATGGACTACAATTTAAAATAAAACTACAATTTATTTACATGATTTAAGAATGTTTCAATGAGCATCTTGTGCGCCGTAATGGAAGCAAGAGAATCTGACTTTTTGTATTAACAGTAGTTAACTGTTAATTTAACTTTTAATTAAGTTAGTTAAAAGTAGTTAACATGGTCCGTTAAAGTCACAAATGTACGCAAACTTGATTGGTGGCCTAGAAGTGATTCAGAATCTTAAATATTTCTTCTTTAGGGTTATACAATTTTGAATATTTTTAAACCCTCAAACTGCTAATGTTCACATTTGATGTGGTCTTAGACATTTTGGCCCCACTGTACCTCAGATTCTTTCATCTCTAGGATTGCATCTCTAATCTGCAATGCCGGCCTGTATCTTTATCTGTTCTTATCAGCCACTTACACAGCTGTTAGAAGTTAAACAGAGATTGTTTGACAGAGCTTAAAGGCTAAAATTGGCAGTTGCTGTAATAGTTCCTTGCTATAGCGTTGGCAGCTTGGCCTTTTCCTGGAGTTCACCGCGTATCCTTTCCAAACACTGGCCACTAACAGGGGGTTTCCACTGCCACTGCAAGTACCGGCTATTTTCAGAGTCACTTTGCCCTACAGCAGCAGGAGCTTTCCTCCCAACAGCTGTCTTCACCTTCTCAAGCTGCTGAACACATGGAAATACAGCTAAATGGAGTAATTTGATGCTAGCTCATCACTTGCGCTCTCAAACCACTGGACCAAGCGTCTCCTCGTGGCCCGACGGTCCTATATCACTGACGAAAGTTTAACTGCAGTCGGCACTTTTGAGCTCTAACAGATCTTGACGAGGCAGTTGGAGTGATTAGCTGCCGTCCATCACGCTGATAAAGAGGCTTCGGCAAAGACGCATGGCCAGCACTGGCAGAGGGACGGGATGGTGTCGGGTGAAGTTTGTGAGAGAAGTGGAGGAGCAGAAGCCCAGAAACATCACATCCTCAGTCTTCTTGAAACATAATCAATATGTGTTTTACGACCTGCGTCTTTTGACTAAATTAAAAGAAATGTTAGACGGATGAACCTTCATTGGAGTCCCGCCTTCATCGCCGCTAGTCAGCCAAGTGCTCCATCATAGCGGTAGATGTGCTGCTTGATTTCAGAGAACGATCTTTTCTCTGCTGTGCTTATCTTCTCACTGTGTGTAGAGATCGCTCCCTGGTGACGTCTTTAATATACCCATAAAGCCTTCGGTTTGGTAAAGAAACCAAACAGATTTACAAAAATACCAACTGTTTCCAAAAAGGTTTCCCAAACATTAGTTCTGTATGAAATTATTGCAACCTAGAGATACTATTACGATAAATGGGAATTCTACCATATAGCTTTTCCAGGTATTACAAACCTCCTTCACTGGTTAAAAACGCACATATGTGTTAGTTCAGTCAAAAATGTATAGTACTGCCTGCTCAAACATACACAGCAATGTCTCTGACTCACAAGTTTTTTGAATGGCTAACACAGAAGAATTTAAAGCACAACAATTTTAGTGCTATTTGTTAGGTTGTAGGAATAATTTCCAATCAATCGGGTAAGTTTCTTTACATAGAACATTATCAGCATTTAACAATAAATCTTATTTTCTGATTTGCTACTGGTTGGGTAATTCGCAAAATCAAATAAGATTTGTTGTTTTCACATATTGCTGTTGTGATTTGCTAATGCAAATCCAAAATGGCAATGGTCATAATATATCTAAATGAACTACATAACAACATTATAATCCACAGTGATTATAAGGCACAGGAAGCCATAACGCACACATCTTATCTGCTGTTAGTGAAGGAAGTAAACATAAGGCTGCCTTAAAGATTTTGCTGGATGCCAACAGTACACGCCAGCTCATTGATATTCACAATCCAACTGTGCCATATCACCAGAGCCATGGCAACGGACTTACCGACCAAGGGCTCGGTTTTACTCAAATAAAGCCTTCCAACCCATGTTAAAGAAAGCCAGTCCTGTCACTTTCACAAACACTGTATAGAAGCATTAGCAATATTGTGCTTAATATATCATGATCTTTTCTTGGAAGAAGTGAGACTGTGGTCTGTATTTTCATCACAAGTAAATCATCAGTTTTATTTTGACAAACATTGGTCTAATTGATGTTTTAAAGCAGGTTAAGGTTTATATGCCTAAACAATAAGTTACACTGGTATCAGCTACCCTGATCTTTGTGTAACAGTAATATTTCATTCACAGATATACTGATGACAACTCATATTGATGCTGGATGGATTTCTAAAATGTAATTAATAGACTTCTTAAAGCTTTATGATAGCTTTGTATGGCTGTGTTTGGAAAACATACTACCGTTCTACTTTCTGCCCAAATATAGTATTTATATTGTGCATAGATTTGCAAATGTTCTATATGCTTGGAATACCTGAATGGCTATAAATACAGAAGTGCCAATATACAACAAGGCACACTGTGATACTGTATCCCACAATGCAATGTGCTCAACTTGTCATTTAATTTCCAATGTGACAAACCAAAAGTAATATCAACTGCAATTTTTAACATCTATTTCATTTAATTAAACTACTAAAACTAAATAAACTAATTTAAATTAACAAGATAATTATTTCTGACTACAAATGCAAAACAACCATATTTAATTTTCAGGATAATCACTGGATGCCACTTGATAAGTTAAGCAATGCAAAATAATGAGATTGTGTGATTTCAGTGTAGCATACAAGTGTTTAAAATGTTTATTGGTGCATAATACATGTTATTTAAAAACATAGTAGGCAGTGTACACTGCACAGTAGTATTTCATTCTAAACACACCCTGTCTTTAATGGAAACAAGCATTGTATCTCATCATTAAGTCAGCTTGTCTGCTAATGCAGACCTCAGTGTGTGTTTAAGAGTGTTTGACCTATTTTTTGTGCTATATACGAGGTGATAAACATCTGTCTAAATGGCTGAACCTCATTAGCAAACACCTAAACACACACTCTGCAAGTCAGCACAGCATATACAAAGGTCTCTCTGGATCATTTAATGATCAGGAAGCGTGTTAATGCCACTCTCTGCCTCCCTGACTGATAATAGCTCCTGTATCTGTACATGTGCTGATAAAGACCAGACCATCAGTGTTGACTCGGTAATGTCCACAAAGGCAAACACGTACTTCACTGTTTGCACTAAACTACTTCCTGAAGGGGACTGTCACAGGGATGGTCATATTTCCTGTTTTCTGGCTCTGTTGAACCGAAACGGGTGATCCTACGTACATAAGCAGTAATTAACAGTGAACTCACCTTTTTCTTTAGCGCTTCTAAAGACTCAAAGTCCAGCTTGGCAAGTTGGATTTGGATGTGTTTAGGAACATCTGGAATGACGAATGCCAGGATGAATTTGAAGGCCAGGAGAACATGCTAAAAAAAACAAAAGGAGATGATTTCTTAGATTGTTATGCTTTCTATGTAATTGTAATTAACTCAATTTTTTATGTGTTTAGGAGTTTTTAAGGTTTTATTCTGACAGTTGCACAGTAAGTACAGTAAGTGTACTGTACACTTACTGTACAGTAAATACAGTAAGTGTCTCATCTAAAACTGTCAAACATGTTTTAGACTGATCAGTGTCCTTGGCAAAGCAGTTTTGCATGATTTTGACTCCACCTAACCTTTCACTGAAACCCACACACACTTATGCATACACATAAATGGAGACATAGGAAATAGAAAGGGAACATATTTCAGCCGTATTAAATGCCTGGATGATCTTTATGGCTCTCAATGTGTTCAAAGGCCGCATTAATGAGATATGTAGCTGGCAGAGTCCCAGCTATCATTGTCACTGCACTGTATTAACTATCATCTCGCCACTCACCCACTGCCTCTCAAAACACTCACTATTCATCTGTGTATGTGTCATCCAAAATGATACATTTTGTCAGGTCGTGCATTCCTGGTAATCGAACCCATGACCCTGACGTTACCACCATATCAGCTTAGCTACAGAAACACTATGGAATTATATCTATCAATAGACAAGTTTTAGAAAAGTTTAGTGCCAATATTTATTTTTATATAAGTATCAAAAAAACAATGTGGTGGAAATGTGCCACCAATACTAAATAAAATGTTGTTTTGAAGGCTGTGTTGTTTTGACAGTGCCGAACGTGGTTACTGAATGTAGAAATATATGTCTAACATATGAGGTATAATGTGTTTCATACATCAGGGAATAAACAGGCATAATTTGTCTAAATTAATGATGTAATTTATTAGGTTGTCACAACAGTTGTGATCAACTGAAGAAATTCATGTTGTGTGACGGTTGCACAAATTCAGACACAGACATTAAAATGGAACTCTGGCCCTGATTATATCTATGATTTATTAACAAGACACAAACACCAACTCTGTCAGTAAATGACTCAGTTTCATTCAGATTTTTCAGTCATAGTGTGTCCTTCCCACAGTTAATTCCACATAGGCTCAGTACTTTATTTTTGTATTCTGGCTTAATTAAACACACAGATATCCCCAGCAGGTAAAGACAGAATCATATTTCATAGATTACAGGACGAAATGAACTCCATCATCCCTGCCTCATCCTGTGCTAGACAAAAGTACAGTAATTATTAAAGACCTGTGTAACCTAGATCCAAAAATGGCTCTGTGAGATCTGAGGATATAGTCCACAGCATCAGGCTCAGCACAAAAGCTGTAGTGCCAGAGAAAACT
>JAZGTK010017306.1:0-12330 GCA_036877625.1 Ambastaia sidthimunki
ACTTGAAGGGCCCTGCATGCAAAGTAATGAGAGCTAGAGGATACACTTGTATCAGTAGTTGCTGTGCATTTATTTTGAATAGGCAATAATGAAAGGAATCGAATACAGGAATTCTAATACAGATTCATAATAACTAAAATTCTGACATTGTAAATGTCAGTGTAAATCTGTATTACAAATTGCTGTTTTATTTAAGTGTAATATTTTCAAATAAGAAATTTTTGAAATAGGAATTTTAGAAATGTTATCTGTTAACATTAAAATTGGCAACACTGTCAACAATATTAAAATTATGTAGTAGTGTTGTAATCTAGAAACCAAATTCTTTGGTTGCCTCTATGTGTCTAATGCAAAATTCTAAAACTTAAATATTATAGACATAAGGTTGGAAAACACAGTTACAAAAACCCCACAGTTGCTATTTGACTTTGTGATGCGACAGTGAAGGTGTGATTTTAAATAGTGTGCTTAAAAGTAAGGTAAGTATGCTTAAAAATCTCTATTGAAGAGTTCCTAAAAACATTATGCAGGCTTATCAATATCTACCAACAAAACAACTGCATAAACTACAATAAAGAGCAACAGTTTTTATATATATATATATATATATATATATAGGCCGATATATTGCTTTTGCGTATTAATCGGCACTGATAGTTGATTCCTGGAACTATTGGTTATCGGCAAAAATCGACACCAATAGTTCTTCACTGGGCACCATGTACACCAGCTCTGCTTTCTCCATTATTAATTTGAGGCTTTTTAACTTTGAATAATAAACTATTTTTATTTATTTGGAGTGTTACTTTTTTGTTTCAGTTTGAATGCATGTCTTTAATTTACCTCAATATTTGTAACTCCCTACAATTTACATGTCCTTATTTTTTTCTGTGTACTTTTACAATAGAGAAGTGTTTACTGATTTAAATGTTTACATCAAAAATGTAAATGGTGAGGTTTAAGTTGTTTACTAAAGTATAGTAGCAGGCATATAAAACTCAGTATTAAGATTTCTATTGAAAATTGTAATGCAAAAAAGTTATTTACAGTAGTATTAGAAACAGCAAATGGGCGGTTCTATGCGTGTAGACCACGCCCCCGAATTTAACCACTCCCCCAAATCTGATTGATGCTACTCTAAAGACAAGCAGCATTGAGATTTCACCTACAGTAGAGACCTGGTGCTAAAAACATGCTGTCCTCAGACCAAACGATGTTTCTGGTCTAGTAATAGCTTACATTGCATCGGTGGAATCCACATTTTAAAGAAGGATTGTGAACGAAGATCGATCTAAAGGACGCGGATTTGAACGCGTTGTAGAGGAAAATAGCGACTGACTGTATAAGATAGATTCAATTCGTTTTCTTTGTTTCTCATTCTGATTCAGTTTTATTAGCTTTTTAACATGGCGAGCGATTCTCCGGCTCGAAGTCTGGATGAAATAGACCTCTCGGCGTTAAGGGTAAGTTATGTCCTTTATTGAAGATGCTCAGTGATGAATTCTGGTGTTGCCAGCACCTGCCGTTACCACGACGCAACCGCAACACTCAGTACAATAATGTTGATTGAGCGATTGAAAATAATGCAGTAGAGAACAGCGATAAGTCGTTTTATTTCCATCCAGACGCGTTTTTACTTAATGTTCAGCTGCTTTGATATGTCTATAGGCATGGTAGCGTTTATCAGATCGAGTAGCTGTTTTGTGAAACTTATTATTACACATTATGTTAGAAAATGTTAATTATCTGATTGATTAAAAATACAATTAATCTGATGTCGTAGCATGAAAACTATATAAAGGAATTTCCTGAAATAAAAATGTACATGTACTGGCTTTCAGACTAGCCTTCTCTTTGTTATGCTACCACTTGTATCTGTTCCCTATCCCATTATAGGGGAAATAAAAATGTAGTTGTCTGCACTGCTAATACGTGGTGTATTTGTTCAACCTGGCAACTGTATACGCATGGTCTGATGTATGTTACAATCCATCTCGTCCTACTAAACGACTCACGTTTTTTTCTGCGGCTTCAGAGTGGATAAACTGGGTTACTTCCTAACAAGGCTCCGTTTATACATCAGTTCTTGGCTTATAAAAACTGTGTCAATCTGGTTAATTAGTGTCGTGGGTGCGTGTGCGTGTTTTTCTGTATCTTAACTGTTAACTCTTAACTGTTAGAGCATGACGATAGATATGGAGTTGTAGGACGATAGACAATAGTTAAGTGTTGGGCTCAAATTGTAGATAACTATTAATGGGTGCATACAGTGAATGCAACGAATGTCGCTTTAGATAAAGGTGTTTGCGATGTATAAACGTGTGCACGAGAGAGAAAATGGGCAAAAGCAACAAATCAGACGGGCAGTTCGTAAGGATAGTCTACCCATCATCCCATACAGCGTCACGGTGAGGCACAGTTTCACCGCGGCCATAAACCAATTATCCTGTGTGCTGTAGGATCTAATGGGCTAAAGGAAAGCACGCGAAGTGCTCTCCGTTCACTGCTCGCTTGCCTAAGTAGCGCGTGGGATGGAAAGATTACTGCAGATAGCCTTTTGAGTGCTTTTGATTTGGTCGTCCATTGTGTCTGGTGCATTAGTGGGCTTCACTCTTTCACACATGAATCTGTTTGTGTGCATGCTTCAACACTACAGATCACGTGGTGCCACAGATGTCACCCATAGTTTGAATAGGAATTAGGGAAGCGTTAACTGCAGCACCATCATAGCTGTTATTCCTTTAGCCACCTGATTGTGTGATATTACCGTTTATAGAATTTATTGTAAAACAAAGAAGTGAATGTAAATTAACATATTTGTCAGATCTGTTAACATTTTCTGCCAAAGTGAAATCATTTCCATTTATGCATTTGTAAGATATTTGTAAGATTTGTTTGATATCTACAGTGTAACATCCCAGTGCTTTTGTACAGAGTGTCACTCTTGAAATGCTGCTTGGCCAAACAAATTAAGGGACCTGAACTAACTGTTGTATAATCTATTTAATGCCAGCCATGCTCTCTGCCCTTCACAGATCACAGAGATGAAGTGATATATCGCTGATGGATATTCACACCCTTCTATAGAAACAGTGAGTTTTAAAGGCCACTCGCATCAGTTCCTGACTTTTACTTTCTGTCAGCAGGGGCTGACAATGGTACAGGCCTCCACTGGTTTCTTACAACAAGATGGATTTCTTAAAGGCCTCAGAACTATGCATCAGAGTAGGAGAAATCACCACGCTGTTTTTGACCTTGCTCTCTTTTACTCGCATTACTCCGTCAAGGCGATTATTTGGCTTAATGTCATGGTATATTCCTCTCTCATGCAAAGTCTGAGCTTCCATTCGATAAAATGCCTGATAATGCATGAGGTCAATGCAGAATGTTTTTAGAACATTTAAGCTGTTTTAGCAACAAAGCAAAGCACACAAGTTCTACAGTATACAAACAATCTACACTGATTTTGCTTAAAGATAATACAAAAAATAAATATTCATCCAAAAATATATTCTGTTGTCATTTCCTGTTACCTATTTGGTTCCAAACCTCGTGAAAACACAGTTTTCTTGTATTATCTGTTTTTAGAGCTGTTTTTTAGTAGTTATTAGCATACTGTTGTGCTTGTAAAAGCACTTTTCTCCCATTCATTTAAATACAGTCAGACTAGTGCGCTTTCTCTTGCATGTTGTGTTTGATGATGAGACGAGAAATAGGTCACCCAGAAGCAGATAGCGCTGACATGTGCACTAGCGGAAAAACATTTTAGTGCAGCACATGCTCAGATAGGCCATTCATAAACTCTCTCTCTGGAACAGAAGCAAAGGTCTGTGTCCAGCATATATGGGAGTGATGTTTAGCATTACCTGGTCAGCCTCGCCTGGTCCTGAGGGACGACATCTGAAATTGAGCTTCAGTGCTGTGACCACAAACCTTGAAATGAGATCCATGCCCTTTCTGTTTGTTGTTGTGCAATTTTTAGCTCCAAACAAAAGTAGGGGAGACCTTGCTTTGTTTAGGGGTCAGGTATAGAACGGCAACAGTGGTATTAGGCCTGTTTTTGATGTGTTTTCAGAATGACCTTCATACACCCATATTAATAAACTAGCATTTTTCCAGACCATATCAAGATTTAAGGCTCAGTGAAAACCAAATAATAAACCTTTGTGGCTATATATGCATATATTTTCCATATGTGTACTTCACCTTTTCAGATATATACATTTAAAAAATGTACAGTCTCTTCTGGGAGAAAGGAGCAAAAATACGTTTGGCCAGTGTCAGAAATTAACCAAGATATGAGTCAAAAACTATATTCTTTTTTTGACACATACTGATTCTGGTTATGGGTTTACACACTGTAGTGACCTGTTGGTGCCAGGAGTGTGTGTCTATTTCTGTGAAACTAATATGAAGTGATTTTTGGGTTAATAAAGTAAAAAATACAGTATGACCTCATTAAAACGATAAAAATCTCCTGCAAATTAATTTGGGTGGAAAATATTGCCCCTTAAATAAAATGTTAATTTCGGATACTGCTTTTGGTAGTTAAAAAGGTGCTCCAATATGTCTCATCCAGACCTTAGTAGAAAATACATCAACACGGGATTAAAAAAAAGTGATTTCTGTCAAGTGACTTTTTGAGGTCTCTAAATGCATGATGGGAATTAACCAGCAATGCTGGGTCAAGGTTCAAGACTTGCATGCTTTAAAATTGTGTTGTTGGGTCCTGCTTTTGTTCTCATTTATTACTGTGTGCTTTCCTTTCAATCAACAGTTTTGTGAGTTGAAGGAATATTGCTGGGCCTGATGCTGTGAAGGACAGGTGGTGTACCGTCTGCTCCCCCCTTACCTGACTTCCATACACTGCTCTGTGTGTGTGCTTTTGCAAACGTGTGGGAGAGATGTTGAGATCATACCTGTATTCCTTCTGCAAAGAGCAGCAGTGATAGAAGGCTGTGAAAGCCTCCGCAGGTGACGCTATTGGGTCTGATGTGGCCACTCTGGGTGTGTGTGATACTCATTGTGAAGGCTGCTGGCAGAAGCAGATTTTGTTTTGAGCGCCTTTTTGTGGGGAAATGATGTATGTGTTAGTCACTTGCTGTCACAGCCCAGTACTGAGCAGCATTCCATCCCATCTGCAGGCAGTCAGGCCACTGAGTTTCTTGTATAACATGATTTATTTATAAACATGCACCAAGAAAAGAAAATGCATAGTTGCTAAAGATGGACTGAACAGCTAATTCTAGCAGAAGCTCTATTTGTATGGGAATAGTTTTCCCTAAGGAGGTGAGGTAAATTTATCTTTTGCTGACACATTTTGTTGATTTTTCTTTCTATATGCTGTGTATATATAAATATTTATATTTATTCCTTTTCATCATCCATAAAAACTATGGAGCAAATAACAATTTAAATTTGGCAGTTCTGTGGGAAATTTAATCTCATAGGAATGTCCACAATTTTCTGTTTATATATAGATAAATAGATGGTGCAGCTTCATTATGTATCTAGGCCTTTGGCCAACATATTGTTAAAAAAAAGTATATATTTGTAATACTCCCATCTTTGCTAAAACCACGGAGATTCTAATTCTGTCCCTTGTAAATTGAATATTATTTGGAAAACTAGTTCCCTCTATATAAAACCATTATAAAGCTGTATAAAGCCACTTCAAGACGCTTTATACTGTATAGGTGAGACAGAGACGTTCAGACAACCATCTTACCCCCTGATATTGAATGTGTCTTCCAGTGATGAAGCTGAAAGTGCTTGTGTGTTTCAGTATAAAGACAGGGTGTTTGTGTCCATAGTTAGCATGTGCCTTGCAGCATTAGCTGTCCTGAATCCACCTACCCCCTCCCGTCACTCTGGCCTCCAGCAGACATCCACTGACCCATTTCCTGTCTGCACGCTGAAGTACTTATATGGGCTTTCATTTATTTGAAACTTATTTCTTTTCAGCACTGTTTAACAGACTGGCCATCTATTTAAAACTGCTTTCAATTATGGTTTCTCACATCAGGAAGTGTTGGCTGTGGTCTCTTTGACCTTTGCCATTGCAAGTAGAGAAAAACTAGTTGGTTTTTGATATGATTGTTAAACTGAGCCAACAGTTCTTCTTAAATGATCACTGTAAACCTTTTTATTTTCTGAATGTCCCTGGTTGCAATGTGCTGGCTCACATTACAGTTCAGTTAAAGTTTGGGCATCTGTGGTCTATTGTAACAGTGTTTTTCAGTGTGTTAGATGTTTTTCAAAGGTTCATACACTTACTGCTGTGACCAAGAGATACTAGTGGTAAAAGAACAAACTTCTGCCTACTACATTTGCTAGAGGTTTGCTACAACTAACCTGTTTTTGCAGGGGTTAAACAGTGCATGTTGTACTAGGTAATAAAGTTGTTTTCGTTCTATGAAAAACTGCAATTCTGCAATTGCAAACTAGATCATAAAAACTCATCTAGTTCATCTAGTTTTATACTAGATATGTTGAGGTTTTGTTAAAGTTGTAATACTATAGAATCCACTTTTTGCTTATCTGTGGCAAGCTGAGGAATGTCAGAAAAATCTTTGGTTTATCCATGTGTTGAACAAATTATCTCCTGGTGATAAGATGCTTAAAGATAATAAACTACAAAAAAAACACCTCTTATGAGACAGTTTTAAATGCAAATGTGGCTCTCTCATCAGTGTCTTAATGTATTGCCATTTGTAATGTGTATTGCCCCAATAATTTAATTCTTTGTTGCATTAGAAAGAACCTTCAGCAGGATTGATGCAGCCTGATGGCTCAAGGCAGCACTTGAAACTGTTTTTGTACTCTTTGTGAATGACAACATAGGATGTCAGTGCAAATAGATGCCTGCCTAGCTTGATCAGGACCTTTGACGGCCGAGATGTGGTTTCGGAGGTTTACCATATCACTGAGGTATTGATCAGCAGATTCAGCACACATTGGCTTTCCAGGGTTCTTGGTATTGATGTCGGAGCCATCTTCATTTGCTTTGTACATGACTCATTGGCTTGTGAAGACTAAGCCATGGCTTGAACCTCTTCCCCCAGACAGCAAAGTTTTGTTGTGCATCATATGTTTGGGAGAAAGCAAACACAGAAGATGATGTGGTTGTGAGAAAGGCCTGAAGGCAGACTGAGCATTCATCAGGTGTTCTGCATAGAAGTCTATTAAAATATTTCCTTATTTACATGCATTCCTTGTTACATAATATTTAACTGCATGGCTTTCTGGTTTCTCAGGAACCTACAGTGGATCACAGTGTTCTCTGTGACGCTTGACACTAATTACAGTAATAAATGGGCAACTGTTACATGAACTGCTCGGAGGCATCTTGAAAGCTCTGTCAAATAATGTGATAAGCCACGACAGGTTCTTTGTGGTTGTAACTGTTGTGAAAACATTCTGACGTAAGGCCTTGTGGGTAATGTATGGTTCACTGCTGGAAATAATTTTTACGAAATATGATAAGATGCAATTAACAACATTACTAAACTTTTGCCGTGTTATCCACAACACAATGTAATTTATTAGTCTGTACTGTAACTGTAGTCTGGTAATATTTGCCAATCAGTGTGCCAGCGTGACTACATAATTGTTGATTGTGTGGTGACAGGAGTTTAGCAATTTAACAAATGAACAAAAATGTAAAATTAATCCATCTCACAGGTTAATAGTGTTCATGATTGTAAAACAGAAACAAATATAATATAGCAATCTACCCTGTCTTTTTTCTGTTTCTTGTATTGCGCATGTATGAAATTGTGTGTTTGCACGAGCCTGGGCTTCAGCTTTGTCATGTGGCATGTCAAATATGGCTGTAGAAATATTTGTGTATGTGAGTATGTGTGGCGGTGAAAATCAGCCATTATGAAATGTTTATAGCACACAGAATATATGATAGCACTATTGTTAACCAAGTTGGAGTTTAGCAGATCACCCAGAAAATGAATAGTAGAGAAGAGATTGTGGACAGTATAAACTGCTCTGAAGTTTTAAAATCAGCTGTACATATTCCTAAAGTACAAATGTGGAAACTTATGAATACAGTGCTGGCAGCTATTTGAATAAGAGTTACACAGTCACAAGTAACACTGTATTGACTACGTTGCAGTAGGTTAACTCGGTAGCTTTTTCCCGGAGTTGTATTTGGCTTCCGTTTTTCTTTTGCTTCTGAGACACATTTGACTTTTCCCTCTCCCCTGTGCAGCCATGTTAGATTTCTGTCAGGCATGTCTGTGAAGTGATGTCAGGAACCGTAACACAATATTCTGCTCATGTTCGCTCGCACAACAAAAACCCGAATGATGTGCGAGGTTAGTAACTCCTCCCTGTCCATCATGTTCTCCTGCCTCTCGCACCTTCTTCCTCACTGACAGTTTGCATACTGGCCCTCGATTTCTGAAGAAAAACAAGACAGGAAGGTATGCAGGGGGAATTTGAATCCTTTCTCCCAAGGCAGTAAAAGAAACAAGGGAAAAGGAAATTGATAAAAGAATGAACCGCATTTTCATAGCTGCAGTGACTGACATGAGTGCTGATGCAGCCGGGAAGAAGGGCATTCTTGTCAGGCACAGCGCACAGCCAGCATGGGATGTCTGAGGTGAAGGAGAGGGGGCCGAGAGACCTCTGTAAAGAGAAGAGCTGAGTAAGGAGAAAACAGACAAGACATATGCTCCGGATTTATGTAGCTTCATCATAATTGTGTCCTTCAGCATATATGTGCTCATTGAAAGTTGCTACCCTCTAAGTCGCAATGACACCTGTTTACTTAATGCATGTTACTAGTCTTATTGTCCGTGATTCATCAATGCACTTTATTCCACAAAATAAATGTGTGCTAAAGTGCTATTTTTTTTTTATACCCCTTTACTCCAACTGTCTTGTGTGTTTCTGGTACACAACACTCTGGAAGTATTATTTACCAGAATTAACGTACAAATAATTTCATATTTAATAAAAAAGAGATCTTGTTGAATATCGTTTTTACTTGTAAATGTCAAATTACAGCATTCCAGGGGTCAGTCTCCTGTGATCGTTTCTGCATCTCTGATAATGACAAGGCTCAGTTTGGATTTGATCTGCTTAGAATCGTCTGCCACTAATGGATCTGTGAACCTATTGGACAGACAGACAAACCTCTTTCAGCACCGACAATGACAGTTGTTGAAGCAGTTTCAAATAAGCTTTAGCATTGGGACTACCTTGGCGTGAAATAGAGTTTGAGAATGGCTGTAAGCCCAATTGTTTTTCTCTAATGTTGTGTGAACAGCTAGCAGTGACTCAGAATCGACAGTACCAGTTTTTACCCTGAGGGACACCAGCATGAACTGCTAATATCATTCCATACAGACAAATGGTACATCTATACCTACTGTAGAAAAAACACGGCCTCTAGAGAATGCTCAGATGCAGTGTTTGTTGGGTAGGAATTTGTATGGACCATTTTTGGGGGCCTGGTGAGTTTGAAATATAGCTGCAAAACTGAATTTTTGAAACCACTGTTGGATCGGTCTCTAAGATTCTTATTGGCCAATGAATGCTTATGTCAGAATGCGTTGCAGTAAAAATTAAAATGTTCTCAATCTTTGGTTGCATCACAGCGCTACTCTAAACACCCTTAGAATGCATTGAATCGCAGCATTCTTTGGCTCAGTGTACACTCTAGGGTGTAGGCACCATAACTGCATAAACTAGGGACGATCAGGAACAACAGTTTGACTTGATTGGTTTGCTTTAGACTTTAAATAGTTTATATACTTGTGGTTCTGTGGAATTGTGTTTGTATAGCACACCCAACACTACTAGTATTTGTTTAGCACACGTTCTGTTCGTATTATAATTGGTCTACTAGTGTTGATTTAGGTGTTGATCATGTTTGTGTTCCTGTAGCTCTGTTGGTAGAACGTTGCGTTATCACACCAAGGTCGGTTTGATTCCCAGGAAATGCGTGTACTGACAAAATTTGTACTTTAAATGTACTGTAAGTCACTTTGGAAAAAAGCATCTGCCAAATACATTGTGTAAATATACAAGTGTAAATGTCAATAAAAGTGTAAATGTCTACGCTTCAAAAAAGAAAAAAAAACAGTCCAGACGAACTAGCAAACAAGGTAGATTTTTAAAACTGTTATCCGAGTTTTGTTGAGCACTTGACAGTTTGTGTGAACTACTATACAGTTTGCTTTACTTTGTGCGAGTCAGTGTAAGGACAAGACATTACTCATCCACAGATAGCAAGATATTACTATCAGCTCTTATTGCTAACAGCAGGAAAGGTGTTTGGGTGAAACCAGATTAAACGGCACACAGTGATAAGGCCTTGCTCTCCTTGTTTTTTTTGTTTGGGTTTCTTTATTTAGGTGTTAGGTGGAGTGTTGGATTTGAATCTCTCACTTGGTTGGGTGCAGGCCATGAGAGATGCTTCACATCAACAGTTGTGTGATGGAACATACCAGCGGTTTTTGTGTCCCTGTGAGCTGAGAAGTAATCAGGTGTCCTGCTGTCATAGCTGTTATTAATGTCAACATTAAATCAAAGTTAATAGGGTCATGTTCATAGTCTTATTATGAATGTTTCATTGGTCAATATTTTCAAAAGAAATTGTGGGTTTATGTATTCATTTTTGCCAATGTGAGCACCTCGTGCAGATTCACCTGCATGCTAAATTATAGGTCATGAAATCATCCACTAATGTTGTTATATGTGACAGGAAACATTTTAGCAACCTACTACAGATCAACATTATCTTCTATACATGGGAAACCCATGTCGAATAGTATATGGTGATGAATGTATGAGCTATTTGGGTGTTGTGGTGGTTCTTTCTGTGTTTGTTCTTACTTTTACTGACCATATACTCGTCTCTCTTTAGGACCCTGCTGGAATATTTGAGCTGGTGGAACTGGTGGGCAATGGCACGTATGGTCAGGTATACAAGGTAAGAGCTATTATTTTATTTTATTCCACTTTGACTATCAACTTTTTTTTTTTCAGATGTGAGAGGTTGCAGCTGATCTCGTCTTGGTCACTGAAATGTAAACAGTTTGTTGATTTTTCACAGACTGGACAAAAGGAACAAAAGATGTTCTGTCACAGATAAATCATATTTTGTACATGTATTTGCATATTTAATATGTTTGTGCTTGGATTTTACAGTTATAAAATATTCACATATAATATATTTTAAAATTGTTTCTAATGAATGATAAATATGACCATAGCATAAAACAGTAGTCTAATAGCCAAAAAACATTTTGTGTATTTTATATGTCTCAAACAAGTGGAATTGGAAATATATGCATGCGTTTTGTCCACCTATATAAACTATAGTTATATATAGTTATATATGGATATATATGGTTATATATATCTGTTTTCCATTCTCATCTATGTCTGTTTTCTCATCTACATCCACAGCTGCTGTTTGAGTCATGGAAACCCAAACAATAGAACATGTTTTTGATGCATCTGAACTGTCTGGGTGTTTGATGTCTTGGTTTTCTTTGCCTCTGTTTTGTTTGTGTACTCTCTGATTAGTATCAGTCCTGCCTTATCTGGCTGAACAGCCAGCATTGTTGGGATGTCTTGGGTATTCTTTTGGGATGTCTTGGGTATTCTTTTGGGATGTCTTGGGTATCCTTATGGGATGTCTTAGGTATCCTTATGGGTCTCCTCTACTGATGTCAAAACCAGTTTCAGTCCCCACACAGTCCACCAGAGAAGCATACAGGCAGAAAGCTGCTCCTTTTGGCAGAACCAGGACATATGCTTGGTAGGCGGAGACAGGAACGAGTGGTCACAAGATCGAAGGAGAGGGAAGCAGTGGAGGAAGTGAGATGAGAGTTGGCTGTATGCCCGAGTTAGCAGAAAGAACCTGTAAGAAGCACTTTAGTGGGCGAAAAGTATAAATAAAGAGTATTAATTGTGGGTTAACAGAAATTAACTTTTTTTAGGGGGAAAAATGTGTGCAATGTGACTACTTGTATGCAAACATTGTTGCATCTTTTAAATGTCCTATTTTTTACACATAATATTTTATGGAAAGAGAAGCAGTATTTGATGCAAGTATATTCTTCTTTGCCTTGAAGTCTGCCGCAGATGCACAAACAGACATGCACCTTTTGGATTAGTGGAGCGAGATGATCTGTGCTCAGACAGGGAGGTGAATCTCTTCTGCTTGATTTCCTTTTGGTCGCTTACCGGGGCTCTGCTCTGTTGTTCAGGATTGCCCTTCAAATCTCAGACATACAGAGCAGGTCTCTGCACAGGTGTGCCAGGAAGAACCAGGGTGTTCTGTAAGCACACCCCATCCAT
>JAZGTK010017307.1:0-12330 GCA_036877625.1 Ambastaia sidthimunki
GAGCGGAAAGTCCGCGCGCGCGTTCAGACGAACCGAGAGCGCGACACTTGAACAGAAAAGACACAAATACTGACGTGACTCAGCGGAAAAGTTAAAGTCTTCATTTATTAGTTGTGTGTTGATATTTTTGAATAAGTTAAGGGCTCATTTTCCTGTTGTGGAAGCAAGTTTTGTTTGATGCTGTTGTCTCGTAATAAAGGCAGAAACCGATATTGCACGAATTATTTATTTATTGTTACTAAGCACTTCATAATAAACTGAGAGCACATGATCAGTTTCGTGGAAAGCTGTGTTACATTTAAATCTGGTGAGACAGACTGTAAAGCTGTATTAGAGTCACACCCGTCTGCCAGTACAGCAGCTGTCTGTCCATTCAGAGACTAACATCTTACCCAGGTAGCACAGATGAAGTGTGCACTAATAAGTGTGCGCTAATAAACGTCCTGAATGATGAGTTTGTGTCTCAGAGGGGAACTCTTGGATTCAGATGGTGTAACTTTAAACGCTGTGAGAATAACACATGGACTACAAACTGCTGATTAAGAGGATTTAGTCCTCCAGTCCTCATTAGTTCAGGACTTACTGATAACAGCCACATCTGAAGTGAAACATGATGCATTTCTTTAGCCTTTCCTACATATTTTGGGATTTCCTAAAGGAGGTTTTTCTAGGGCAGGGACGGCATCGTTCTTTAGGTCCATTTGGCCTGAAAATAAGAAGGATACAGTTGTCAGGACACACTCATCTGTTCTTCACAGCATGGGCTGGAACTGCGGCCGCGTGTCTGTTTGGAGATGTTCTCCTGCGGCGAGCGCACCGGTTCTGCCGTGTTTCCTGCTGTCAGTGTTAGACGGGCCATCCAGGTTATTTTTTTAGCTTCTGCTGAACACAATGAGGCATAAAAGCAGTGAGCAGAGATGCATCTACTGAACGGAGCTTCAGGCGGACAAAGCCTCCGTACTCTTGATAAGACACCACTGAGGTGCTAATCAAGGACCCTGAGCTGCGTGTGAGACGTCTGATAGGGTCTGTGTGCTGTCTTGCACTGTCATGAATTCAGATCTCAACAATAACTTCATGAAGGATTTGGTGTTGAGGTGGTTAAGCGTTTGCATCATGTGGATATTTTTATTTTTGTCCTCTAATCAGCACGTGAAATTTGCAGATGTGACGGTGGTGAAATTGTGTCTCTCTGAAACCCCTTAAAACACATTTAAGAATTTGTGTTGATTCGAGCTGAATATTACAGTAGCTGTTTGTTAACTGTCAGTAACGCTGTATTCTTGTGGAGTGGGTGGTGTTCAAACAGTGATTTTTGAAAGCGTGTCTCATTCAGGTTTTTAACAGGACACATCAAAACAGAGTGTTTATCTATTCTGCTAAATGAGATTTATTGTGCCAAATACTTCAGAGGGTTAAAACCCTACAAATGTTTTTATAATATAATATAACAGCACTGATGCAGCAAAAAGAGTATTTTTAAATTGATTAGTTACCACAAAAGAGACGAGCCAACAGTAATACCCACCTCACTGAGCTTCATTCGTGAATCATGAGCAGAGCCAGTTTCTTCACATTTCATTCCTAATGCACCATTTTATGTAAAAATGATTTAATGAACAATTTGCAATTTAGTTAGAATGGTTTTATGAATGATTTACAAAAAATTGAATGCAGCTCGTTGTTTTATAAAGTACAATACATTTCAAGATAATGATTTTGATGATCAAATAATGTGGTAAATTTGCTGTATTGGTCACAATTATATAAAGACGTGGGCAGACCCGGTGGGATCCGCAGACCTTTTCTCTACACTTTCTGCCCTGATTTTAGGAAAATTTGTGAAATGCATTGAAACACTCAGTAAAATGTAAATCAAAGCTAAAAGCATGAATCGTGTCTTCTGAATCCACACGCGGGGAGATTGTGTAGAGCTTTGTGAATGTTCTGCAGATGGTTGCTGTTGTAGACTCTTGTGTGGGCCTGAGCACAAATGACCTTATGACCTGGAAACAAACTAAAGTGTTTTTACTGACAGGTGCACTTGATAAGTATCAGCCTTAATCACGACGTTCCTTCTTCATCAACAGGTTGCAAAATCAAAGCTTTGCGTGCAAAGACGAACACTTACATCAAGACCCCGGTCAGAGGTGAAGAGCCGGTCTTCCTCATCACCGGTCGCAAGGAAGACGTGGCGCTGGCCAGACGCGAGATCATCTCGGCTGCGGAGCACTTCTCCATGCTGCGGGCCTCCAGGAACAAGCTGGGCGTGTCTTTCAGCGGCTCGCCGCCTGCGCCGCTGCCTGGCCAGACCACCATCCAGGTGAGGGTGCCGTACCGCGTGGTGGGTTTGGTGGTCGGGCCTAAAGGCTCGACCATCAAACGCATCCAACAGCAAACGTGCACTTACATTGTCACTCCGAGCCGCGACCGCGACCCCGTCTTTGAGATCACGGGCTCCCCGGGGAACGCGGAGAGAGCTCGGGAGGAAATAGAGGCACACATCGCCTTCCGCACGGGCGGGCTGCACGATCACAACAATGAGAACGACTGCCTGGGCCCCGACGGTGGCAGCGGGGGTCTGGAAAGCCGCCTGCAGCAGGTGTGGGGGCTACAGGGGGCCCCGCGCAAGCCGCTCACCAGCAGCTACCGCCAGAACTTCTCAGACGCTGTGGTGGGAAGCAGCAGTGGAGGGATTTACAGCAAGGGTGACTTTACCAGCCCGGGTGACGGGGAGAAGCCGTGCTCTTATTTTGGCTCAGACAGCACTCAAAGCTGGGGCGACCCCGACTATCCCAAACAGGTGGCTTACTACACTCAGCAGCGCTCCAAAAGCTTCGGGGGCTTGCCCCTCCCTCTCACCAGACTGTCCCCGGGGCTGACCGAACCATGCGGTACTGGCAACTCCAATGCTGTCGGGTCCCCCCGCGCTCAGGCGCGTCGTGCCCACAGCGAGCCCACTGCGGTGAGCGCTGCGTTCACTGGACGCCTCCCCGTGCCGGATTCACCACCCGCTGTGACCCGGGACTGCATGACCTGCTTTGAGAGTAAGGTGACGGCCGCGCTCGTCCCGTGCGGTCACAACCTCTTCTGCATGGAGTGCGCTATCCGAATCTGTGAGCTGAACCATCCGGAATGCCCGGCCTGCCACACCCTGGTCACACAGGCCATCCGAATATTCTCCTAAAAATTCCTTATTTTTTCCTCTTTTGTGCGTGCTCGTTTTTACTCTGTAGGTTCAGTTGACCTTTAACCCCCTTTTTATTTTGTCCGTATTCACTCTGTTGTTTTATCTTATTATTTTTCAGAAAACACAAAACCTAAACAAGCAGATATTTTAGAAGACACTGCTTGCTTTACTAAAAAAAGAGGAAAGTATTTTCAGATTTTTCTTTTGTATGTACACATATATACATATATATTTTATAAAAGTTTTTTTAAATGGAAGGAACGTAGTTCTTAGCATGTTAATTTGTTTTTGTTTATTTAATTTTTTATTGGTGCTTTTTTGTGTGTGGACAGTAACAGCTGAAATAATGTGAACATTTTAAACTTTTGCTTTGCTGGGGAAGTAAATTATAACTGCCATTATTATTTTCATTATTACGATACAAATAATGCAAGTTTACTTCCTGAGATTGCATTAGAGTTTCACATGCTGCAGAAGAGAAAGTATTTCTTTGTTTCAAGGCGAACTAAAACCTTTGCACCTTAAAACTGATGTAAAGTGATTGTCAAAGTAAACAGATTTGGTAGAAACAGAGGGTAGAAAAATGGCCAATAGGGACTGATGTCGGTGTGGCTTTAAATACATTTGTGAATTCGTGCGTATGATGGAATTTCTGCCCAATATTCTGACGGGTAATTGGCAGTTAAACAGTGAGATGTTCTTAATGAACGTAAACACTGTTCTGAAAACAGTCGTACTGGGCACAATTTCTGTGAACACAAAAATACGTGTTTAATAAGGTTTGGAATGCATCCAGAGTTCTGATGGTCAAGATGTATTTCCTCGTTCCTCTAACCGTTTATTTACATCAAGCTCTTTGTTTTGTGATTGCACTCAGTAAATTGATGAATTAATTTTTTCACACATTTAATTGTAAAAGCTGATCAGAGACGTGAGATGTAAACGGGAGACGAGGAGGGCGAGGGGTCCGGTAATCTGATCCTGAATAGATCCAGCAGACAAAAGAGAGCAAGACTGAGAGCTACAGTACGACGTGCACCCACTCGCTCGCCCTCGTGACCCTGCGTTTGAGCTGCACAGCCACTGAGTCTTTTCTGAGGCAGGTGTTTTATATCGTACTTTAGATGGACTTTTTTTAATGATTGGGGGAGTGGTCAGGGAGGGGGCGTTTTAATTCTACAACCTTTCTGTGCGACTGCAGTCACTGAGCTCCAGAACTCCTCCCAACGAGTGTATTGTTTTGTCACAGTGGTGGCACAATTCTTGCAGCGCCCCAGCATGGCCTGTCCACTGAGAGCTGATAATAAGCCATACATCAGAGTCCAGGTGCAGAACAACTGCTGGGGAAAGGAGGGGCCACATACAGTGCCGTGAATGCGGATGGTCCCTGTTCTGCATTTGGACATGACGCTTAGCAGGGGGCCGCGTCCCTCCCAAACACTCTGTAAACTAGGTGCAGCTGGGGCCCCTCCTGTCAGCCGCTCTCTCTCGTTTTTTCCTGCCCCTCAAGTCACAGTATTCCCAAAGGGAAAAAGGGCCTCTTTTGTCCTGCCATCGGGGAGAAAAAAATTCAAGAGCAGATTTTATTTTAAACAGACAGGCTGGCATTCTGGGTAGAGAGTGAACGCTGACTAGATAAATTCAACGGTTTGTTTTACTCCAAAGCATTTTTTAAAACTTTCTGAGTGTTTGTTCAAAGCAGAAATCTCTCGGTTCTTAGTTCGTTCTTAAAACGTGTCCTCATTTAATCTGCATGTGAGGCAGACTGTTGAAGTTTCCATGGAGTCTTCCTTCATGAGCGGGACATCCCGCCGTGACCCCCTTCAGACAGACTCGCCAGTCCGCGGTCACAACCAGCCAATCAGAGAACAGCCTTGAACTCTGCAGTGAAATCAGACAATTGTAATTGACAAGTAAGTGGGGGGAGACGCCCAGTTTGAAGCTGTTCATGCTAAATGAAATCACACACCCACTGCCTGTCTCTTCCCAGGCTGGGGGAGTTTGGAATGAGGGATTATGATGTTTGGTGGTTGGGAAGGGTCTGTTTTTCACCAGAAGGCCAGTATAAAAGAACTGAGCCTCCAAAATTGTGGTGTGTTTGGGTCAGCGTCACATGCGTGCGGCGTTGGAGGATTTACTGGGGTAAGCCTGAGATTGTAATTAATGAACTGTGTAACTATTACCTTTGAGCCATTAGAATCGTCAATATTTCTTTTGAATAACTTTTATTGCTGAGTTGACTGTTACAGCAGAGAAAGTTTTGTTTGCCTCATGTGAATTAATGTATTATGGCTGTATTGGCACCTAACAGTGTTTTTCTTTTATTATTTTGTTAATTTTTTGTCTGTTGAACAACTTCACATTTTATAGCATCACTCTAATGATGTATTTTCTTTAAATATATTAAGTCCCTTTAAATAACTTAAGAAACAGAACTGAAGAGAGGCTTAAATGAAAGTCTTAAATAGCACCTTATTTTTTAGAAAGCAAACAGCATTTGCAATCAAAAAAACGTGTACGGTTCTGGACTGCAAACTCTTTATCCCCATGACAACTGATATTATCTTTATTATTGCACTTATGTTCTGTTTGGGTTAGTTTGGTTCAATTTGCACTGAAGGCATATGTTGAACCAGTCGCTCAGTCATATTTTAAATGACGCAGTTTCTCTCAAGCACGTGTTGTTTAAAAATAGCAGCTTAATTTCCTTTCGAATGAAACGTCAGTGATACAATGTTATATAAACAAATAGAATTATGACTAGATTGTTTTCCGTTACCGTACAAATCTCCAGCACTGATCAGAGCAGACACCCGGTGTCTGTGGAAGGAATGTATCTTTGTGCATTTGGTCTGTTTATGAAGCCAAAACCATTTTTAAATTAGAATCGATTATGCAAACTTTAATGGCTGTTATTTTAGAATCTGATTCTGAACCGCATTTGTCTGTCTAGAAACCACATTCTAGAACGTTCTGAGTGTTTTAAGGTCACTAGGTCGGTGTACGCAGGGAAGAGCAATAACTGTCTTCACGGTGAAGAAATCAGAGTGAAACTAGATAAATGCTTGTCTTTCTCCCATCCAAAAATGCAGCGTCACAAAAATGCTTTACGGTGGTTGATAAGAATTTTTAAACCAAGACCGTTTAATTTACTGAATAAAAAGCCCTTAGATGTCATTTTGCAAGCAAAACAAAAGCAGTTACGACGTTCCCAGTCTGAATTGCAGCACTTCATAGTTTAGTTTCTTAACCAAACATCAAAACTTCAAATAGATTTAAAAGAATGTAGCCTGGATCAATGAACAAGATATTATTTAAATACGGTTTAAAAGACTTTATACAGCCAATCACAACAAGATCTTTTTGAGTATTATTTATTTGATAGTGTAAAACTATATTTATTGATTTTAGGGAGATATATAATAAAGACTGATTACCATAAGCATATCATTACATATATTTCACATATATAAGCAATTCTGAAAATATTCTAATAGCCAACTTTTTAGTTTTTGCTATTGTGTGAGGCGTCGTAACAGAAAATAAAGTGTGATGTTAATGAAGCCCCAAAAATACAACTTAAACAATTTAACATGTGATGAAAGTTCTTCAGAAAATATATGACCAAAAAATGAGGGATATTACAATCAGTTGTGGACTGAACTCGTATAGTTCTGTTTGTACAGTGTTTGATTCACCTACAGCCTAATCTGAACACCCTAATGGCTCGACACTCTGTACGTATAAGCAGCCCAGAGGATAATATTTATTTAAAAAGCATATCAGAAATGTCTAATCAGATTCATTCATATAAACATTCTGGGAGGAAGTGGCAGTCAAGATGCAGATCCAGATTAACTAGTTGAGGTGGTCCAGTTAGAGTTTAACAGGTTTAACAAGAATGTGTTGTCTAACGTGAAGCTCAATATTGAGAACCACTGTGATTCGTTTTGCTCTTTTCAGTAATTCTGTGGTGTTGTTGAATATTTGCCATTCAACTGGTTTCTGCTTTTATTGGTTGTGCATGCTGAGAAATTATTTTCCTGAGCATTATTTACATTTGAACAGCTGAGATCTGTGAAAATATAAGAGCCATGTGTACTGCAGGATTTTAATGTGATGGTGTATAAAGATGCCAGTTTATTTTTCCAAACATATTTCTCACCCAACATAAAGCATCTGATGCACAGAATACCTTCCAATACCTTCCACATTCCTATCAATGATATATTTGCATTTTTATTCCTACTATGTTTTAACTCTGGATAGAGAAACAGTATATAATACGCTTATATGTTCTTACATAACAGATATTAAAGCTGCAATGCATTTATCTATAACCTCTGCAGCCTTTATTTCATAGAATCACCAGAGAAGAAACACATTAATGCACTTAAGCAATTGTAATGCCTTTCTCATATAGTACAAAAGGGCAAATAATGTATTTGAATGTACAAATGGCCGCCCAACCAATGTCTGAATTTTGCGTTTTTCTTTTATTTCTCAAACGCAAGCTTTAAGTTTAGATTCATGACTGGAGAAATACCACCATGACTGTTTTGCTTATTCCTCACAGCATATATACAAAGCAAAATAAAAGGGAAAAATGTCTTATAGCTGTTTCGTAAGATTCTATTTTGCTAACATTCATTGTTTCATAGACAGAGGAAGTAGCTGGATGTTATTTATGAATATCTTTAATGAAGCATAAACATATTTATAAGTAACTTCAAGACATTTTGTTTTTTAATTAATAAATTAAGAAGTTAATATATTTCTAAAACGCATGGAGTTGATTTCTACTAAAATGATTAAGACTATAGAATTTTTATTTATGAAAGATAGAAAAATCCTTCACACTTCTGACAGCATAAAACAAATGGGGTGGGTTTCAAAGGCTTATATTTTAGTGCCGTTTTAAATGCATTAACAATAGGATAACAACAAAAATATTTTATAGGGTTTTGGGGTATTTTAGTCACTTCGAGTTTGTGCCTCAATACCACATTTTTGCATTATAGAAGCACTCAGTGTTGCGTGCTCGCCCTTTAATGCCATATATCTGAATGAATACATCTCTCCCCTTTTTAAAATATTTTATTTTTCTTTGTCCTCCAATGCAATTGTTGTGAAGCAAATGAGTATAACAGGGTGAAACAGAAAACCAGTTGTGCATACACACAGAAATACAAGCAACAATCTACAAAATGTAACAATGTTCCAGTTTCCAATAGTTTAAAAATGTGCATGACACTAAATCTAAAATTTGTTTCTCTCAGATCAGACTGAGCTGTTGCATTTGTTTCCGGTTATTACGAACAGAAAGCAGATCTCCAGCATACTTACAGTAAAACAGTTTTTGCATGTAACTTGAAACTAGTTTTGTTGCACAAATACGGCTTATGTACAAACTCACTCAAGGGCTAATGATAAACGTTCATTATAACCGAGAGTGTCTGGAATATGTCAGTGAACTGTTGTTTACAAGATTAAACTACAAAAAATCCGTTTCAGTACTTCATGGTGAACATGCTGTGTGGTGGCAATGGTAGTTGTGTAGTGGGTTCAGTTTCTGTCAGACAGTAACGGGGGGCAGGACGGTCATCTTGGTGACCTCATTTGGGTTGAGTTACTATGTGTTTGGTAGCTTCCAGCACAGTAGAAGTGGTTAAACAGCTCTCAGTGTATTAGTTTGCTCAGTGATCTCCTGCTACTAGTGTTTCATTTATTGTTGATATTTGAGGAGTCGTATCACAGACTCCACGACTTCTTTCATTTCATTATTCAGTATCGTGTCTCTGCAGGACACACAGATTGCAGGTTTTCTTTCCTAGAACATGTTCTTTGATTTTTGATCAATGTATCTATGCCATACTAGTTCTGATCTGTTATTTTCAAGAAATTGTATTGTAAATGTTTTTAATAAAACAAACAGAACAATCTGTCTCTGCTAGCTTGAATTCTGTTCCAAACAAACACCTGGTGATTTGAGACAAAAGAAACTTTATTTATACATTCAATTTATACTTTCAATTACAAGAAAATGTGCACAGTTAACATTTCAAAAAACATCCTCTTCCCCAACAAAAGCACAAGTGTTTAAAAACTGAATCAATCGCAGGATACAACCAGGATTCCCACAGCCATGAAAAACATGGAAATAGCAGAGTTGTGATTTCCAGGCCTGGAAAAGTCATTGAAATTAATAACATCCTGAAAGCATGCAAAAGCACTGGAAACTTCTATAGTGATTATAAATGATGCTCAGTTCTTAAATATTTCATAAGCAAGAAATTGCGCTGTTGTGTGATCTCTATACAATAATTTATAAATTATATTCTGCAGTTACAAACCTTTGGGAAGTCTCTGGAAATTCACTGGTCAAGCGGTGTGGGAATCCTGTTAAATTCACAAATTTCCTGCTTCAGCACATACAATCTTTCCACCAAAGTTAAAGTCATTTTTCCCCGAGATCCGTCGTGTTGTGCGCTTGAGTATCCCAACGGCCGAAAAACCTTCATGTTGTTCAATGAAAATATATTTGAGTTTCCAGAGTCTTTGTTCAAGAATCCCACTGGGAAAAGAACAGACACGATGACAGAATCTTCCCAAAGCAGTAATTATCAGCGACTCCCGCTAAACGTCTGATATCCAGTTCAACAGACCGACAGCATTAGCATAAATATTACAGGCAGCGGATATTAGCAAAGCACCTCGTGCATTTATTTAAAATAAAACACTACAATAAAATACAGGTGAAAACAAAACCCCAGAGACACGGACAACATGAATATCACAGCAAACACCTGTGAGCATATGTGCCACAATATAACCACACTGAGGAGGTTTTAAAAAGAAAGACAAAAAGCAGAAAGCTAGAAGAGTGAGGGAGGTCTCAGGAGATGTGATGCTCTTCAAGTTACATGGAGCAGATCAGAGGGGTGGGCAGCAAGGAATTCATTTCCAGTAAGAAAACCTCACCAGGGTCTCAGAAGCCATCAGTTCATCTGCCCTGCAATACAATATGAATTCTGTCTCGACCAATGACAGAAGCTTTTCTCAGACAACTGAATCCTGCCTCTCATTTTCCAAACAGACACATAAACTATCAGTGGAAGGACAGCAGCAATAATCCTGCTAAAGCTAAAGCCTTCTTACAAATGTCTGTTCAACCACACACAGTAAAACAAGAAGATTTTCTGACCAGCGTTTCACTGGATAATCTGATTTGGAACGAGAGTCATAAAAAATGTAATAATTATGATTCAAAATCCAGATGCCTGATGATTTCATTAAAAATCTTTCATTAATGTTAAGAAAACAGCAAAAATATTTGGGAAATTGGGATTTTTTTTATTGCCGATGATGGCCTGATATTACATGAGTTACGATTTCAACACACTTCAAACGATCAAATAAACCATTAAGTTGTATCACACAAGTTCTGGTGGCTTTGACGTGCACACTGTACATGTTATCCAGATTTCATAATGACGCTCCGTTCCGACATTTAAGAACAGTCAAACACAGAATGTTTGAATGGACATTCCTGCTGTTCAACTGTTTTTAACTTACTATCATTTTTCTGACAGAAACATGAGCACAGAGGACCAGAGCTGAAATGGATGGAGAAGCAATTCTGATCACTAATATAACACATGAAAAGAGAACCATTTATAAAAGAAAGAAAACAGCAGACAATGTGAAGGTCATATCTGCATTCAGTGAACACAGATGTGAAGTGACTGTAGGAGCTGATTAATGTGTCGGCAGTTTAAAGAGATGCATGATAAAGATGTCTGACTATCTTGGTGGTGATTAACTGAGGATAAAATATTTAACTTTTACTAAAGACCCTCCAACACTTGATATTTAAAAGTAGTTTCACACCTTCTAAGCATTGTGTCTGTGACAAAAGTGCAGATACAACAGATGAGCCGCTTGCTTCTGACAAGAAGCGTCTACAGAACTCAGACATCCTTGATCCATTCAAATTCAACTTCTTATTGCTGAACGTGGGCAAAACTAAGAGTGTTTGTTACATATGTTAACCACACAGGGCAGAGGACACAGACGCGGCCCATCCTGCAGCTCTGCTCACATTTTCCTCAACCCCGTGGTGGCGCTGTGGCGGTTAGTTATTTTGACAGCAGGCTCCCTGCTTGCCAGAATTCTGAGTGGGCTGTATAGTGATGGGCACCACCTTGGAGTTTGGTGAGAAGTCTGTATCTCCACGGCCAGACATCTGCCTCTGAGAGACGATGCGGTGAATTTCTGTGTGAGAGTCAGGCAGAGGTCAGTGTTATAAACCTGGTGAAATCTTTACATTATAATATAATGATGGGACAATATCTTGAGTTATGGTTTGTTAACAAATGAGTAAGAGAGGTTTTCCTCAGATCACACACACATACACCTGCATGGCAAATCTGTTTCCTGCGTTAAGTTCTGCTTAACTGTGACCTGGAGTCTGATGCCATCTAGTGGCAACCTAAAGAACTCACTTCACTACCGCTGAATCTCTGTATGAATCCTACACATTACATCATTCTACATGATTTCCCATAGTATTAAACTACAGTCATCGTAAGATAAAACAAACTAAACTTCCAGGGCCCATTTCATTCCACAAACAAGACATTTTGCAAAAAATGTTTTTAGGACCATTTTATTATTTGTATTTATACCGTTTATTATTCCTGCTAATGATTCTCATTAGATTCCTAATAATGTAAAATTGTAATTAAAAACATTATTATAATAACGTTTTTCTACATTTAAATCAATGCACCGGCATTAAATGTTTGATTCGTTTTGTCATTTCTGACCTGAGAGGATGGTCTGAAACGCCAGTTCAACGTTAGAAGAGTCCAAAGCTGATGTCTCCAGAAAAGAAAGCCCATGCTTCTCTAAAAAACACACACGCACACACACACAAAACACACGCACACACATGCACGCACACAAAACACACGCACACACATGCACGCACACAAAACACGCACACGCACAAAACACGCACACGCACAAAACATGCACACAAAGCACACAAAACACGCACACACAGCACACGCACACAAAGCACACAGCACACGCACACAAAGCACACGCACACACACACAAAGCACACGCACACGCAC
>JAZGTK010017308.1:0-12329 GCA_036877625.1 Ambastaia sidthimunki
GAGAATCCTGTGCTGTGAATTTCATTGCTGTGCTACTTCATTAGTTTTTGATAGACACTCAGTGACTGTGTGAATAATGTCAATAAGATTTTCTTTGGTGAAGGGACGAAACTGAACGTACAAGCAAGTAAGTTCTGTATGATTGAAACATTAAATGTGAATAATCTTAGTTAATGACCAACGTAGTCTATATTGTCATTAAATTTAGAATATATAACTTTTAACTAGATGTTTATAGTCGTTTTTGCATTGCAGAGGTAGCACAAAATCTGTATCTGAAATGGCATTTAGGTGCATTTACACAGAATGTTAAACGTTGCTCAGAAGTGCAACAGAATTTGCATTTATACACAGAATTATTATCATGCACAGAGCAGTCTTAACTCGACTGTGTACAGCCGCCTTATTATTAAAGGTTAAACACTATAGTTGTAAAGATTTTAACAGATCAATATGTTCATACCATTTTGCAAAACATTGTAACGTGATTGATGTTCAGTGTTTTTTAAGTAAATATAACATATGTTAATGCACCATATACATTTAGCTCTTCATTAGCAGACAAGGTTACTGTAGTAAGTAAAAATGCTGTGTGAATCAAGGATTTGGAAAGATGACATTTGGCTCTGGGACAAAGTTAACTGTCAATTCAAGTGAGTTCATCATTCATCATTATTTTAGAACCAAAATACTGATAAAATGTGCTCATTTTATTAGCAAAAGTCTCTTAAAAAAATTAAAAAACAAAATGCAATGTTGAAGTCTGAGTATATTAGTACCAAAAATAGAATACAAACAAATGTTAAGTCTTAGCTAATAATAGCTAATGCACTTCCTTTATTTATTTTGACATTAAGTCAATTAAAGCTAGCAACATTAATCAAGCTCTGAGTTGTTGTTATGGGCTGAGCTCATGTGTGACTAATGCTCGGAAGATAATCTTTGGGACTGGAACAGTAGTCACCATAGAAACAAGTAAGTTTGCACTGATAAATTACTTTTAAAAATACACTTTTATACATTTAAAAATAAGAAGATAAATGCAAAATATCTAAAATGGTTAATAGTACTTTATCAAAATTGGTATTTTCAAACCCTAAACGTAAAGTAAAACAAGATTTTGTGTTCTATTTAAAAAAAAAAATCTTCCTAAAACTAACCCATGCCATAATCAAAAGTAATTATTTCTAAATCAACAGTAAAAATCTGTTCATTAGACATATTTGGAAAACTTTGGGTAAGTGTGTAGTGTGGTATGTTTAAAATAGTTTGAAGGTTATATCCAATAAAACAATGTCCAGCTGTGAATTTAGGATCATTAGAATAAAGCCACCAATCAAACAGGACATTTTTAGTTCCTGGTAAATGACTGTGAATGTTTGTGAATTCTTTGGAAAGGGAACCAAACTTATCATACAAACAAGTGAGTGTTACGGTCCTTTTAAAAGCTAATCGTAAAATAATTTTTGGAGACCATTATGAGTAGGTGTGGATTACATTACAGTATGTTATTAATTGCTTACATATTTCTAATGATAGACACTTCGCACAATATAAAGCTTTTCGAATTTAAAATCTGTCACAATTAGGCAGTGAAGTTTTTGTGATGGAGTCAACACTTGTGTGAATGTTGCAAACAAGATTATCTTTGGAAAGGGGACAAGACTTACAATAGACACAAGTAAGTTTATGTTATATAAATTAAATTTCTAAATAAATTTGAACTCTAACTAAATTAGAGAAATTAATTTAAACTCTAAGTGCAACTAAATTAATTAAATGAACTGTAACAAAAAAAAATCATCAAAACTAAATCAGTACAACTTACTATGCATTTTTAAGTTATTTCATCAAAATGTATTTACAGTATACAGTAATTTACAGTACAGTGTTATATCTGTAAATAGAATTAAAAATAAAACAAACCTCAACAGATTAGACTTTACTGGTCAGATATGTGCTGTGGGTAAATGTATCACGGTAAACTGTTGTGTGAATGATTACAACAAGATCATATTTGGATCGGGCACCAGACTCATTGTTACTTCAAGTAAGAGGTTTTGACTCAAATTAAAGCATTCAGTGTTATAAAAATTAAAATCTGTGATATTTAGAAAGACTAAAAAAACTAAAATATATAATATATGCATAATCAAAATTCTTCACAAATGGACAATTTATTAGTTCAGCTAGATAGTTTGCATGGCAGTTTTTAATGTAGCCATTTGTTGAGATATTAGAATGGCATGTGGACAGCCTGTAGAATATAGTTTCTATAACAAATGTCCAGTTGCAATGATTGCATTTTTGCTTTTAGGCCTTTAAGTAGGCAAATGTATGCAAAATGTTTATGTGGGCAAATCAACCACTGTGTGACTCAAGGGATTTACAAAGTCATTTTTGGAAATGGCATTCAACTCACTGTTCAATCAAGTAAGTTCAGATCATTCATGATTTCCTGATTTTGTGTTTTAAACCAATTTACAACTCTGATGTTTTTATCCCGTTCCCAATTTTTGTTTAGCACGTTCAAATAAATCAGTTACAGCAAGTCCCTAAAACTCTAACACAACTTTTTTAGAATATAATGAATATAAAGGTTTGATCTGTAACTACATCGATAAATTGGTCAATATTATCATATTGTCAGTTTAAAATAGTGATAGTTATGGTCATACACTGCCAACAGTGTTTTATGTAATCAAATGTCAAGTGTTTTTAAAACTTGTAACATAAAAAGTCCTTTTTTGCTAGTGGAATCATAATGCTACAGTGATATTCTAGAGAACTTTGTGATTTCCACGTTTTTAGGCAGAATATTCCAGCATGAAAATTCCACTTTACCCAAAGCAATCTTTACTTTACATGAAGCAAAGTTCAATGCTTTACTGGGTCAGATGTGGAAGAACCAGACTGGCTTGCACAGAATCCAATCCAGAATCCTCAATGTGTGGTGTATCATTAAGATTTTTCATACTGGAATTAATATAAAAAAACAAACCTGTTTATTAGAAGAGGTGTCAACATACCTTTAGCCATAAATTGTATATGGAGCCACCATACCTCAAATTACTTTTTTGATAATAAAACAGGAAAAAAACAGACTAACTTATATAACACAAGTTAAAATAGAAACAAAAATACAGGTTTAGAGTGTAAAGTGATAATTCAGTTTGGATAATTCAGTTTGGATAATTCAGTTCAATCTTGTCAAGATGTTGCTACTTTTTGGCACTTTGTTAATGACTGTGTGAATGATCAGATTAGAATTTTCTTTGGTAAAGGAACCAAACTCATTGTACAATCAAGTAAGTCTTTTATAATATCAGTCACACTTAAATGAATCCATCTAAGTTTATTTGAAAAAAGTCCAAAGTTTTATAGAAAAACCTCTCAGAAATCTGTAGTTTCTGATAATACCATTAAACACCAACTGAAGATGTAATTATAGTAAATTCTTCCTAAAAACATGCTGGCAACAAATGATCAAAGAATTCAAGAATTAAGCTAAATAAATCTTGTTTCAATGTACCAATTAGCCACCACATTGTCATACAAATAATTGTATTGTGCTGTACTAATGTGTGAATCCTGGGAATAAGATCATATTTGGAACAGGCACCAGACTCACAGTTACTTCGAGTGAGTTTATTTCAAGTGATTCTTATTCAGCCAAAGCAATACAATACAATTGAAAAACAATCATTAACATTTTAAAGCTGTAAGCTTAAAAATAAGCAGCATTAGCTAAGACGTTGTTAAATATCAAAGGCAATTAAAAATGTTTCGAAATGAGATTCTTGTAGGGAAGTTGTTTTGCTAATGGTTAGCATATATGTATTTTTGAACAATTTGGATAGATGACTGTAATATTAAACGTTCATGTCTTTGCAGAAAAAACTAAAGTCACTTAGTTTTCAAAATGGCCTGTTGTCTGAGTCAGATATCATACAGTCTTATCAGAGGTATCAATATCAATTTGTGAACATTTAAACAAAATGTACAGAGTAATACTTTTAGTATTGCAATATAAAGGATTAATACTTACATTACAGGCTTGAAATATCTTTGCAAATTTAAAAGCTTGCAACCGCAATGTTGATCGTTTTTGGCACTTGATCATTGACTGTGTGAATAATCAAGTTAAGATTTTCTTTGGCACGGGGACCAAACTCATTGTTAAAGCAAGTACGTTTTAAAAATTATTCTTCATATAGTTTATATTCATATACTTCATCACTTTTCATCCTGCTTATAATCAAAGTACTTTATGAATCTATTACTTGATTCCAATGTCAGTTATTTGTAGTTGTTAATAGTAGTTTTTCTGGCCTGACACAAAAAGAGCTTACATGTCTTTATTTTTCCAGATATCATATAATTATAATAACTTTAATGTAGATTTACATAGCTGAGACTGCAGTGTATAATAGCTTTTTATTACACATCCAAATAACATTGACATCATTTGAAAATTAAAATAAAACAGACTGATAATATTATTGCTATTTCCAAAGTTTAAAAACATTAGAATTGTCAGTAGTCTTTATCTACAACTCGATGAATTGAGGAAGCCATAGCCAAGCATTAATGTGTTGAGGTCAACCACTGTGTGACTCAAAGTGGACTTAAAATGATATTTGGAAATGGCACTCAGCTAAATGTGCTTTTAAGTAAGTGAGGCTCAAACTTCTTATTTTTATAATTTGTCATTTTTGACAAACCTTTAGTTTTGAAACACAAATAATTATTATTATTGTTAGGTGGCAATATTCATTTTAAGGGCACCAATAATCTTTTTCTTAAATAAATTTGAGAACCTTTAACCTTTTTAAAAAAAAGCAAGTTATTTAAGTATTATAGGATCATGACATTTATGTTTTACACTAATCGAGATATTGAGATAAAACAAGCCGCATTCAGAGTCAGAGCATATCTTCCAAACCCTTAATATAATATGAAATTATTAATCATAAAATACTTGTTAGGTTTTATGCAATATCTTTTTGTTGTAACATACATGTTAATGCTGCATCTTATTTAGGAAGATTTATAATTCATTTTCACACAATGCATTGGTGGTCTGGATACAGCTAGTTTTTGGCATATGGTCAAAGGGTGTGTGAATGCAGGAGGTAAAATTTACTTTGCCATGGGGACGAAACTTCTTGTACTACCCAGTAAGTTATTTTAACATCAGTCTTGAATTCATAACAAAATCAACCTGATACTTTATTAGCTGATTGTATGCTAATGATGGTTTTCTTTTATCACAATAAAAAAATAAATGCAATTCTTGTTTTACAAATCAAACAATATAATACTAAAGTTTTAAACTAACGATAACTATCAAACAATTCTCTGTGCTGTTTGTCTTTAAAGACAAAACTATAAACTAAAAACTCGACTAAAACACGACTTTTAATAGAAAAATAATAGTATTGTGATTATTGAATTGTTAAGACTGACATCACATTTAACCTGAGGCCTCTGACGGTGATGGAAAGTTATTATACCACTGCTAACCACTGTGTGAATAACAACATTGGCAAAATCATATTTGGAAAGGGAACACAATTATATATACAACCAAGTGAGTACAAAAATTTCATGTATGTGCAATAAGTCTATTTTTATTATTTTTTATTCCAGTTTTTAATAATAAAATTTAATAACATTACGTCCAGGAATAAAACAAAACAATGCATCACCAAATATTTAAAAAATTCACCTTGTTTACAGACATCAATGTCTAATTTATCCAATTAATAGCAGAAGTACAAAAAAACAGTATGACAAATGACACACAAAAAAAAGTTCCAGGGGAAAAAGTGTTGAGATGTGTTACTGTGTGACTCAAAATACAGCCAGACTCATATTTGGACGAGGGACTCGTCTCGCTGTGTTATTCAGTAAGTTCTGGATTACTGTATAACTAAATTGTTTGATAATACACTGACAGATAGACATTAAATCTCTTAATGTGATTTATTTAGTCATTTGATTGAGTCAGTCAAAATGTTAATTTTGTGAGTAGTGCAAAAGATAGATTTATAGACAGGTTTACTGACCTTGTTTGTTTACGTTAAACATCCACTTCTACGTTCTTTAACATGACAGAAGTTTCTAATAATAAAAATTATATCTTCAAAAAGTGAAAAACAAAATGGCAGACCTTAAAACTTTTCTTAGTAAGGGTATAAACTTAAAGTGTAATGCAATGGAATACTTTATCCTTATTTATCAATTTTTGTTTGCCAATTATAGCAAACAAACAAACAATAGTACAGTATTAGCAAATTACAGTATAATGCAATTTACAGTTTTAAATGGGTAAAAATTAATTGAATGTAATTAATTATTAGTCAGATTAAGTAGTTAAACTTCCAAAAGATGTAAAAAAAACTTCCATCATAAACTTCCACCATCTGTTAATTGGACTAATTGTTTTTGTATTAAAAATGCACCAAATAAAAGCTAGCTCTGCATAACTGCTACTAGCATAACAATACATAACATTACGCAAAATAGTAAATAAGGATTCAGAGTGGCATGTTTCATTTAAAAATTAAATCCTCTCAGTAACGTTTTGTTAATGGAACATGGTTGCATTTAAAAATATCATACATTTCTGGTTTAATCTGGAACTATTAAACCCTTTATAAATGTGAATAGGTTTTTGAGATGAGGCAACAGTCTGTGTGTCTGACAAAATGTTACGTTTAGAGTAAGATTTTCTCATTTTAATTTTTCTATTTAATTTCGATTTATTTTATGTCCATTTATTTCTATTTTCTATTATGTAGGTGTTTTATCAATCAGTAATTTAACATTGTTTTAGTGTTTAGGATTTATATGTAATTTGCTGATTTGAGGGTTAAATGGTTTGACTGAATTACGCAGCTGGTCTTTCATGGCTTTATTTGCAATTTGCAATAATATGAATTAATAAAGTGGCAAATCTTGTGTACATGCACCATATGACACTTCCACAAATAAAAAAGATCACAGCCAACATACTGTGCCACCTATAACCAACCGACACTTACAGTTCCTATTAGTACTTACTTATAAGTGCAAACTAATGTATTTGATCTTCTTTTATTTTACAGAGGAAGACATCGCACCCTCCATTTACAAGGTAAATGACTCCTGCCTGGCGACCGACTTCACGAGACATAACGCATTGAACAACAGTAAAACATTTGAAGGGCAAGAGGTCGCACGGTATGATGGTCAAAGCGTGTACAGTGCCTTCGCCTTGGGAAAGCGAAACGACTGCGAAGAAACCGGTAGGAGTTAATGCATGCAGCTCCAAAGAAACATAATCTGCCTAATTTTATTGTAAAAACACATGCGTGCATTACATTAATATGGGTTGTTCTACTTTCAGGTTCCTGTAAGTCATCCAATCAAAACGAAGGAATAGATTTAGGTAAGTTTTGCCTGTTGGCAGGTGTAATTCTCATTTTTATTTACAGTCCATCACTGTTACTTCCCAGTAGTGTTAAACAATAACCCAACAGATTTCAGTTTCTATAGGTGTACTAATCGTATACATTTTCTGCAGACGAAAAGATCAACTATATGTCACTGGGCATCTATTGGCTGAGAATTGTCTTTCTGAAGACTGTGGCATTCAATGTCCTGATCACTTTCAAAGCATGGATGAAATAATGTGAGTATAGAGTGTCCTAAAATTTCATGAGTAAATACTGCAGAACCTTTTTTTTGAGGAGCTACAATTGTTCTATTGTTTGCCTCTCAGGTGTCACGAGGAACGTCAGTTTCACCAGTTGGTTTCATCAGAGGATGTTCCAGGAATAAACGAGATCTGCATTGTTGTTAATGATAATCGAGGGATTATGTAACCTCCCTCATATATGTTTGTATATGTTTGAATGTCATGTGCTTATATACGTTTTTGGTCTGTAATATTGCCTCTAGTTTAGAGTACAATAGAAATATGTGTCAGCAATTATTGGATTTAATGTAGCCTTACAATTTAGTCTGGCTTATAGGTCGTTTTTCTTTTTTTTGAAAGATTTGTACACAAACTTATCTTGAAAGTAATGTATTTTATTAACGTTTATGCTTAAAGGTGCACTCAGTGTTTATCAATGGCATTGCAAAGATGCAAATTACATAGGCAGCCATGACTTGCCATTTTTTATGCAAGTAAAATTATTTTATGAGTAAACATGGTTTTAAATAGCTTTCACTAGTATTATTTGAAATTAAAATGCAAAAGTACCAAGTGCACCGTTAAATAACTTATATCTGAACTGCTGAAACCTTTTGTTTTTATGTTTTTAGTTTTTTACAATCTCTCGTGCTTTCTGCCAATGGCAGGTATTGTTCAGCAATGATTGTTTTTGTGCATACAACATTAAACTGCATAAACAACAATTTTGGGGTTTTGTGATGTTTTCAACACAAATTAACAAACTGAATTGTAAGCTAGAATTTGTATATGTCTTATATACTGCCAAAAAGACAAAGCCATGAACCACAATTTAGATGCACAATTTCATAGTTATAAGTAATACTTGGTTCCAAATTAGTTTTCAGGAAGTAAAATCAATTTATTAGTGACACGTTTTACACATTTTTTATCCAACTTGTCATCAACCAAAGTGTAAAGGTCTTTACCAAGAGGAAAAGCAATACTGAATGCAAAAAAACCCCCAAAAAAACAGACTGCCCATCCATTAGATCCAGTAACTGAGATTTAATCCAACTCTGGCTATATGTGCTCAATTTTTATGTCATTTCTCACATCGAGTGATTATAAGCTCTGTGGCTTTTAGCCAGTGTTCTTGCTTTTGAGTAAATGCGAGTAAATGTTCTTGTAGCATTGTGTCCCTGCAGCATTGTGTCCCTACACTCAGCAAATAACCATTGTCTCATCATACCCTCCTCTAAGGGCACACAACCCTCCTACTCGCAGCTTTATGTTCAATATCCCTCGCTGGTGGAATGTTCTTCCAAACTATTCGCTCTGCCGCATCCCCTAATGCATTCAAAAAACTGCTAAAAAACAATCTCTTCCATTAATACCTGACACATACATAACTATTATATTAAAAAATTCCCCTCTCTCCCCCAGGCACCACATCTAGCATTGGAATATTGTACTTCTGGTGAAATTGTATCTATGTATGGCTGATGTTTATTGCCGTTTTTGATTTTTCGCTTCTATGTTCTTATATGTAAGTTGCTTTGGATAAAAGCGTCTGTTAAATGTAAATGTGTTTCTGTATTGTGTTAGCAGCACAAAAAGACATACGTTTGATTATCAGGGAACATTTATGCATCTGCCAAATGTGTAAATGTAACGCTCAGCATGTGCTAATGTCCCCCAGACATCAACATCAGCCAGACACTCATTAATATCAGCGTTAATGAAGATCCCTAAACAAAGATTTCCCTTTTTACCCTGTTTATCCTAATGGAATTCCTTTTATAAAAATAATAGGTCTAAAGCTAAAACCATGCTGCTTCCAAACCTATTATTATTATTTAAATCCTAAAAACACTATCCAGAGTATTCCCTGTTGAAAAACTAGAGAGTGGTTGCATTAGTAAATATTTAGAAGTATATAATAAAAGCATATGAGCATATATTCTGAGCATTGAATTCTGTTAATCACAGTTCTCACATATTCACATTTTTTTCCTGGCTGTAGTTATGTCATGCATCTTAGCAGTGTTATTAAAACACTTACGTGCTCTCCATCATGCTCAAGTCACCTGATATTAGTGCATCTCACTATAAACATGTCAGAGTTTGAGTACTGATAAATCAAGCAGAATATGTCTGTGCTCTGATCTGAGTTTCCAACTGAATTTTGTTGGGATTTGTGGGAAAGGAGTCTCATTTCAATTACCAGGAAGGCCTAACAGTGCTCATGAGCTGTTTTGAGTTCTCTAGCTATATAATCAAACATCACCTCTTTGTTTGTCCCAGCCCTAGTTCATTACACTCAAAATGAAAACTACAGAGATCTGATCTTTCAAATCTACAAGCATCTAAAAGGGGGGGTGAAAACCATGCTGCACCCTGGCCACTTCCTCTTCAAACGTTTTCAGAACGCTAGTCATGAATGCATGTAAAACCAGTGCTGTTTTTACAAACCAGTCCAGGTGATAACTGCTAAAAAAGATCAAATTGTTTTCCTATATATTTTGTAATCTCTCATATAGAAAGTTTAGGTTTATGTGCTACATATATATTATGAATTTATCTGATGAGTGTTCATGATTGAGTTACTCAGTATGGCATTCTATGCCTTCTGATGTTTAATTCATACAGTTGTAACTTATTCATAGTGCTTAAGCATTACAGGAAAGACAACCTGTGGCTGAGTAACTGTACATGACAGTACATGACCTGAACTCAACATACACATGGAATCTCAATTGTTCACATGTGACCTATTTTTCTGAGCTTGCATGACATTTTAATCTCAAGTTCCTAATTGACTTCACATTATAATTTGATGATTATATAGAGACCAGTTACGATTTTAACAGGTTTTCTGTAATAATGCTTGTTCCACAAAACAGAAACACATTAGTCATGTCAATTGTGTACACAAACACATTAATCATGGTTTTATCTGAGCAGTTCATGTTTTGTAGGTCAACATACCAGGGCTGGGTAAAAAAATATTGATTCACCAGTTTTCATTGATCTTCAGTTTTACGAAACAATATCAACTTGGAAAATCCCCAAATCGATTCTTAATGTGCATGCTTTACTTCTTAGGATGTAAATATTTCCGGGACTTTACCTCTCGTTCTGTGTGGGCCTGTTGTTAATGTAAATGTGTATTTCAGTAATATAGCCAAGTTGGAGGGATTTTAGTTACAAGCATTTATGTTTAAGTTTGAATTTCATGTATAGCTAACATTTTTACATAACTAATCTATATTGAATCAAACTGAAATCGAATCAAATTGAAACCATATAAATAAGAATCAAATCGAATCACAACATTGATCTCAATATCCAGCCCTACAACATACTGAATCTTAGGTCAGAAACGTACATTGAATTAACAAATCTGTATCATAACATGCTGACAGATGTCAAACATCAACACACACACATTGATCTTCTGCTCGTTCATAAACGTTGTTAAAAATGCAAAATGTGCATTAACCTTCTCTTTTGTGTCATCACAGGTTACCATCACAACTTACCCTGTATTGAGGTAGGTTGTATAACATTGTTTAACATTGATTCTCGACGCCTGCTTTATAATCACAGATCTGATATTTGTGTCACTGATGTTTGTAGATGACAGATGTTGATTCCTGGTGTTAGAGATCTAGGATTAAACTCCCAAAGCTGTTGACAGTTAAACAAGGTGTAAAATCAAAGGGCAGGTGTGATAATGCAGGGGCAATAAAAAATAATTAAAATGGGGAGGGGTGTTGGGAAAGGGGAATTATTGGTCAAGGAATGTTTATCAGTTAAGGTCAACATTCTGTAGGCCCAGTTGTCCTGCCCTAAACAAGGCCTTAGTGGAGCAGTGTATGAGTTTTTAGGTGTCCTTATACATGCTGTCATGAGCACATGTTCTGTCAGGGGCCTCCCCTCCTTTCAATACTGGTGACTAAAGGTGACTGAAAGTTTCCATCAGTTAACATTAGTTCATGCACTAGCTAATATGAACTACCAATGAATAATATATCTTTACAGCATGCATTTATGTTAGTTCATTTTGCATTAAATGACTCTCAGGCTTATGGTTTTTAGTCTTGCGATCTGCCAGTGACAACACATGCGTCCCCTGCCTCTACATTAAAAAAGTCTCTTAGCGTTCTGTGAGCAGCATTGTGCAGCCATAAGAGCTCTAATAAAGGGCTTCGGTTTTGTGTTTTTTAAATACCTGTCTTGTTGCGCCTAACACTGCAGCAGCATCTCATGCATGCTAACCGCAGCGTGTGTATTAGCAGGCGCATGTTTTCACACTCCTGCAGCAGCTGCAAAGAAGTACACTAACGTGATTATTAACCGGCTACAATCTATCCTGAGAGCTGTTATGACTGAACTAATGTTTACAAAAAAACTTTTGTAGAAGCTTTATAGAAGCTGGAACTATTGTTCAATGTTACAGTAGTTTAGGTTAAAATACAGTAAGCGGCCAAAAGTGACATCTGATCAAGGGAAATTTACATCTTCACCCATTCATACATATTGTACTGTATTTAAAGAAAGACATATTAAATATTTGTATGCATGTTGTGTAGTTGTGCTTGGAGTGTAAGTTGAAGCTTTGAGAAGAATCTAAGGAGGCTTGGCATAATATTACACACAT
>JAZGTK010017309.1:0-12329 GCA_036877625.1 Ambastaia sidthimunki
CAAGAGTCTCATATTCTGGCTTTCTCTCTGGCCAGCTCTGTAGCATTTAAAGAGTTTCGGGGTCTGCAGGTGAAGAACCATAATGAGCATGGCAGCCATGTAGATGTGTCTGAGTGTGTGACATCATTAGACAGCGAGAGTGAGTCAAGAGAGAGAGAGAGGGATTAAATGAGAAGAAAAGGTTATTGCCTGAAAAATTACCTCATCGCGTTTCTCAAGAAGAGTGAAGGTTATGAGATCATAAGGGCAAAATACATTGTCTAGAAACACACAATTCCAGGGATGTTTGTCGTTAGTCAATTATCTTTTCAATCTATATTGTGAATGCAATGTGTACAGTGTCCTTGGACAGTGCCCTAAAACATGCACACAGTCACATACTGTAAACACAAACACTGGAGACTGTATGGATAATGCTTTGCCTTTTCCAATACAGCCCACTGGAAAAAAAATTTTATTCTGTGATTTGCATGAAGTAACGTCATAACATGTTTGTACACAGATCTATTATGAGATAGCTGTTGGTTACAGTCACCAGTTGTGAAATTATTAAATATCATGCAAGCTTGATTCTTTCTATTGTGAATGAGTGTCTTAATGGGAAGCGGTCTGGCTGTACAGCATGGTGATATTAGGTAGAGTTACATGCTGTTCAAAGCTTCATAGACAGCTGTGTACACTTTTCAGAAATGATGATGACAGCAAAACCAACAGACGTGGAAGGAAATTTCGCTAATTGAAAAATGTTCAGTACCGCAGTATTAGGGTCAATAAACGCTTTGTTTAAATGATCATCTCAATGGCCCCCCACCCTAATCACCTCGCTACAAAGGCAATTACAGTATTCAATCCAAGTGTTTCTGCATGTCTTAGAAAAAGAGCAAGATAATGAGAGAGAGATCAATTGCTTTGTGTCGGTCACTGATATTTTATTAGACTATTTTTATGTTCTTGTAAATACTCTCTAACCTGCTAATGCTTTCTGAATACAACGCAGACGCATACGGGGCGAGAGAGAGAGTATGCGGTTAACAAGCTTTCACTGTCACGCGCAGCGCGCGGACGTGAGGTGACTCCAGTCCACGAGAATCTGTTTCTCAAACGCTCGAAGTCTGTCCACATGAAACTCGTCACTGCGTCCGTCAGGTGCATTAAGAAAATAAGCGGAAACAGTCAGAATACTGATACTAAAGAGGCACAGCAATAAAATGGCACAGCAGCATGCGCAACTGTAAAGACAATGATGGTTATTAATCCATCCTTTGATAGAAAAGCATAAGGAAAAAACTTGGACTGCGGGAGAGGATTCTGTACCATCGCATGGGGCCATGAGCAGTGCAGACTCTGCAACCAACAAACTGTTGAGTTTCAACCAACGGTAAACCTCCCCACTATGATATATTATATTGCAGAGCATGTAGTTTACTGTTACTGGTATATTATGCATGCATATACATAGTTACATGTAGATGATTACATACAGGTGCATTGTTATGAATATAGATTTCGGTGTTATTCTGACCCAGTCCTTGCAGCACTTTAACATCATTCAAAAGGGGGCTCATCGCATCCCTTTAAAAGGTGCAACAAGCTGCAGCCTCCCAGGAGTGATCAATAAACATAACAGGTTAGGTAAATGGATCGCTTGTATTAAAAATATGCATTTATTGATTCGTTGGTCCAAAATTGACCCTTTACGAACTGGTATTTCAGCATTTTAATTTTCCACTAAGCTGGGATTGTATGCGCCTTCAACAGCACAGTGATATTTGTACAGATGGTTTGCTGGGATCCGCACGTCTCCAGTATTTAGTATTTGAGTATTTAGATTAAATGCTTAGGTTTCATGATTACCCTAGTAGCTATAATGTTTTGTGTCGCTGAGATACACGACTTTCCCACTCTGTAGTAAGATATACTAGTCTGCGGAACAATCGGAAAAACGGTAAATTATTCATGCAAATACCTCTCGGTTCACGGACTGGACATCCATGCGACACTTTACAGCGATTGCTGTCAACATAAATATAACGTCGTTTTCTTAGGCTACGATATAACAGAAGAGAGAGATACTGGCGGTTTGTTTTGTAACTATTTTAGCCTGCAAGAAACCTGACAGAGGAATACGCGATCATAGCAGGTGGTTTATTCTGAACACCACAGGGCATCTAAGAAATTTGATGTGCGCTCCCCCTGCATTTATTTAGACGACCTGTTAATGTAGCTTTCCACAGAGCCAAGGTTAAAAAATATGATATGTTCCAACTAATGCAACAAAAGGTTATCAAGGTATTGTATTTACACATCTGCAGTTAGTAATACAAAATACAAAAACAACAGATCTGCACACATTACAACATAACAATTCATACGGTCTTTAAAGACATACTTTGGCCGACCTGTAGTGGATTATGTCCACTGTTCTCTAGGAATGACCCATGTCCACTGTTCTTGTGTTCCTGTAACTCAACTGGTAGAGCATGGCTGTAGCACTGCAAGGATTGTTTCCATTACCAGTGAACATGCATACTGACCAAATGTAGACTTTGAATGCACTGTAAGTCACTTTGGATAAAGGGTTTGTCAAATGCGTAATTGTACAGAGATCCAGAAGTCTATTTCAAGACTATTTCTTCTGCAGATTCAGAGACAGTCTGAAAGAATCCAAAGGTACTGTTTAAAATAATTGAGCATTTTCCTTTCTTGTATTCAATCTTTCACTCTTTGCACTCTAATACCATATTTTTATGTGTTATCACTGATACCATGTGTTAATAATTTTTTCACACATATTCTCAAAGGAAAGTTGTCAAGCTCTCACTTCATTTAGTCTTGGATTAATTATCTAAGTCTCTTTGAATAATACATTTGTTTTGCAGAAGTGTTGTGATACAATATGTCACATGAGTTCAGAGGGTTATTTTGCTGATATTTGTTACAGCTGTCATTGTAACCTTTGGCATGAGGCAGGATATTGAAAGATGTACAGCGTAAAACCATCTGCAAATTTTAGCTCTGCATAATTGTAAACTTGTTACCAAGTAAGATTATTATCACTAAATTATTATCACAGATTCATAACAGAAGTGAACAAAGTTGATTCTACTGGGTTTTGAAATATGACTGGAGGGTGAAGCAGACAGTAATTATGTCATGTAATCATTATTATAATTACAAACACAGTCGTCTGCAGGGCCACCACCACTGTCGTCATCATTATAATGTTTGTCTTTGTGAGAATAACCTCTTGGTTTAAGTTTAGGCTTGTGTCATACAAAATTTGCTAAACATGCTGTGACCTTTTACCAAAATAAATAACACCTTTTCTTGTTTTAAGAGAAACCTTTGCATAATGATGAGCAACAATGAAGCGTTTAAAGTTTCGTTGTTGACATATCAGTGAAACCATAAACTGTTTTGGAGCTTAAGGGGTTTTAATGTTGTTGGCTATTATTTTCTCCTGCAGGGTTGTGATTCGACTAGCAAAGCAGCTTTCCTCATGCCTCAGTAAATCATTAAATGACAGGCCACTCCTTTTATTCCTTTTTGTTCCCAGAAATACAGAGCGTGTCTTTAGATGTTTTCAGATGATTAAGATATGGTTCTAGTAAGTGACTCTCCCTGCGGGTCATTCTGACAGGATTATGAGGTCATTTTTGCCATTACCCTTTTACCATAATATAATTTTTTACATTTTCAATTAACTAAATAAATGAATTTTATGGGTGTGATGGGGTTCTGAGAGTCATCAGGTGCAAAGCAGAGGTGCGGAGGTGACAATGTTAAATGTTAACAAAAGTTAACTTCTGGTAAAGCTACAAAAATATTCAGAAAGAAAGCTTGTGCACTTTTAAGGTCAGATCATTTATAAAATATTGCAAATAACTTATCACTACATATACACAAATGGCATGCATGGTCTGTTTTATGTTGTCAGTTATTGAAGCAATTCTTCTGTATTCTGCACTAATGGAAACATAATGATAGGCCTCACACTTAAAGAGGAAATGTGTTTGCTCTCATGCGCTATTTACATTACATTTGCACTATAATAATTTTAAGTGTTTATGAAGTTTAGCATACACATTGTTTAAAGCTCAGTCAGGCAAGAAACTATCTCTGGTAAATCAAATATAGGAAAAAGTATTCTGGAATATACTGTCTGTTACTCTAATTCTGTCTTAGTGTGCAGAGACAACTGTAAGCCATTCACTGGTTATTTCTTTTGAAATACCCTGTAAATCCTTTAACGCTCACAAACATTGATTTGTATTCTTGACTGTCCTTCTTGGTCACTTCAGTTAACAACATTGGCTTAGCCATTGATGTTAGTTAGGGTGGAATTATTTGTTTGTGTAAGTTGTGGGCAGAGCTTCCAGTTTTTGGAAGGCAGGGATTTTTCATTTATGTGTTTACATAATTCCTACTGAAACAGAGGCTAAGGTAGGATATATCAAAGAGCTTGTACCTTAAAGTCACAGTCATTGACATGCATTGATACTTGCTATACTGTGTGTGAGTGCAGTGTAAGTTATCAATATTTTTTATCTATATTTACTAAAAGAAAGAGTCTAAAATGTTAAATGTATAACATTATATATATATATAATTATTTTGTGTTGCAGCTCAGCTTCAGAAGACCTCGGGTGCAGGAGAGGAGAGTTCAGCCGGAAACACTATGGATCAGTTGAACTGGTGAGGATTATAGTTTTTTAATCCTTTTTCTACATCATTTTATGTTTTTTCCCCCTTTTGCTGTTTTCCTCCCACTCTTTTAATTTTTCCTAATTTGTCATTTTAATCCCTTTTCCAAATAAAACTATGCAGTTGCAGTGTTGCATACATCACAACAGTTTTCAATCAATAGCAGGCTTGGAGATATATGTATAACTAAATGTTTTTGTGGATGGTTAGTCAGAGTGTGGGTTTAGGCACTTTTGGACTGCTGTCTTGACATTAAAAACTTTGCAGCTCTGCAGGTGGATGTCATGCCTCAAATGACGCACTTGATGTGGAATTGCGGTCCATGCTTGGTCCGCTATGCATCCTTCATGTGCCCTTATGCCACGCCCACATGGATTTGGGCTCCACAGTATAATAGTACAAAAGAATCTATGCAACATTCACCAAAGCTTGGACTTTGAGGAGAACTGTTTTGCTTAGGGTGGCATTTAGAACAAGGCCCATGTATGTTTTGCTTTCAGTAGCTGGCAGTAGCTAAATGTTGCTGTTTGAGTACTAATGATATTTGTGGGGAGGTCTGTTGGAACAAATGAGACTTACATCTTTAGAATTTCAAATACAAATGGCTGTTCTCATCGAAATTGTTGTTTACAGTTCAATCTGTAATCTCATTTATTGATAATAATAATTCATGAAAGTACTTTAATGGTGCACGTCACTTTGTGTAGGCAGAGTGTAACTTCTTATCATCATGAATTATGCAACTGGTTCATTAGGAATCACATTGTATATATAATTCACAGTGTTTTGACTGGTGGTCAGACATATGTGGAATAGTACATTGTGTTTGTGTGTGAGTGTGTTTCTTTCAGTGGTGTCTGTCTCTCCTAGATAGTTGGAACATGAGGGAAGTGGCTTAAAACCACACTAGATGCAACTTCCTGTTTGAAACGAGCAGAAGGTTTGTAGGGTGACCTAGTGTCAGATAGAACCATGTCACAAAACCACACACAATATCATGCCTGGCAGATGGAAATACAAGTGTGTGTGTTTAGGTGTATAGTATATATAAATAAGACAAAGAGAAAGACGCATTTGCTTTTGTATTAAATCTATAGTTGTGCAGTACGTCAGTATTATCATAATTTTGTAATGTTCATATTGGTAAGAACTTTTTAATGACAAATTAATGCTTCCATCTGATCTTAAAAATCATAAAGTGTGTGTTGTTTTAGATCAACTTCTGAATACAAACATTCCCACAAAAAAATATATTTACATATAGCGTGTATTTTTTTTACATAGCCCATAGCAGATTGACACTATTCAGTATTTGTGTTAACCATGATGATTTATGTGTACAACAATTTTAAAATGAGAAATTTACAGTCCATTAAAAATGTAGCATGCAAGACACTTTAAAATGTCCCTATTATCCATATGATTATTTTATTTAACTCTTTTTTTACCGTTTGTTTCCTTTTTTCTTCATGCCATATTGACTGTTCTTTTCACAACAGGCTGATGTTATTATAAACGTGCCTTCTGTACTGTACTGTCCTTTTTAAATTACTGCTGTGCTTAATTACGCTCATTATTCTGATTATGCATCAGTGATGTATGTGTGTGTGTGTATCTGTCTGAAGGTATTGTTCTGTTATATCAATTATTATATCATACTGCTAATTGATCCTAATGCAGTTGTCATGCCAGTGGTTGTTTCATTTTACATTCACACCTACATGTGTGTGTTTTGCATAATAGTGTAATCATCAGATTACAGAATTGACCGCCTTCATCAAATTAATTATACTGTGCAAACATACACAAGGTAGACAGTCATGCATACAAATCACTAATACACACAGGCACTGAATAAAAGTGTTTCATAATAAGACTTCTAGTTTTGTGACTGCACTGTCCTAATAAGCAGCAATCTGAGAGCTAAATGTGCTCTTGTTTTTTGGATGTATGCTTGGCTGACTGTATGTTTCAACCTGCTACTGTAAGTGCATTAGGTCTTGGGGTCCTCATATACTGTAGGTGCTTTTATGACTTCTAAGTGCAAAGTGTGTATGGAAGTCCATAGAATGTAATGTGTGTGTGGTCTTTGTGTTAAAAGCTTTACCAATGATCTTTGATCTCTTCTTACTGTATGATAGCCTAATGTGAACATAACTGCTGTTCAGATGCAATTTATACTGATCAACCATTTCTAGAGGTCAGCAGAAACCATCTAGAAATACCCATACAGAAATGTAATATACAGTATATCTTGTGTAATATGCTACTGTATGTATGTGGATTGCACAGATATGAAAATGTCACATAAATAACATTTTCATATATCACAAAAATGGCTGTTTTCATATATGTAACCAGTATATGGCACATACATTTCACATGAATGCATATAGGCAATATAGTATGTCTGAGTTCAATATAGTATTGAACTCAGCCTGCTGTTGTGAGGGCCTCCCTCAAACACACACAGCATGTATCTTCCATCTCTGACTAACTGCTCTTATTATAAACATTTCATTCTGACCAAACCCAAACGCCTTCATGTTGTAATAAGCCACGACCACCCCACACACATATGCTGAGCAGAGTCAGTATTGGCTGCAGAGAGGCTGCGTGTGTAAAATTAGCATGTTGGACTCAGTGGAACATGCTGCCTGCAGCTCTGTTATATCAAGCATCAGTTGTGACTCACTCACACTGCATACAGTGTTGTGGGTGGGTCACTTTCATCAGACCTTGTCAAAAGATAGGGAATTTCTTTACAACGTCCTAATACTGTAAAAGTATTGAAATAAATCGTTTACTCGTCTGCAGGTTAGTTATAAATTCAGGCAACTTGTCAAAGACCTACTGTATATGTGTGTTCGGTTTTGGTAAGAAATGGCTTTTATGATTAGCTATGATTAGTGAAGTTATTATAATTGATATATTTATGAATATGTGTGAATGTGCCTGTTAGGGAAATAATTTGATTTGTTAAATATGCTTAAATTGTCATTTCTTGTGTGTTCTAATGCCCCTCTCACTCATCTTTTCATGCATGTAAATGTTATCGATGCAGCAGTAGTAAACAGATGTGTGTATATTATTAATGCATGTGTATATATGAGTGTGTTTTATAAAGTCAGGACTAGCTAAAATGCCTTCACAAGTTTGTAGTTTCATTATAAACATCAGGACAGTTTCAGAAATGTGGCGTTTATAAGTACAGCCAGACCTGTTCACACACACACGAAAGAACATACATATAGAATGTCACATGTTCAACATCACCCCATAACCTGTGCCCTTTGACCTTTCAAATAAAGGTCCACTTCTCAAAAATGGCATTTGAAGCAGCTCCTTTGGCATTTATCTGCAGCTGTGTATGTTTGTTTGTGTGGGATGGGTTTACTTAAAAAATATATTGTGGACAAGCTGTACCAAAAAATTAAGCAAAACCTGACAAATCTGAACAAAAACTCATTTTGGGGACTTCCTCATTTGTAAAAACACTATCAAAATATAGTAAAAAAAAGTTTTTAAATTGTAAAATGCAGAAAGATTTTGTTAGGGTTTGAGTGTGAGGCAATGATTCATTTGCTTCCATAACATTGAATGTCTCTTGTGTTATTTTTATGGAGATTTTTGCCTTTGTACAATGGTCACATTGTATATTGAAACTGTTCTGTGTTTCATTTAAAGCAAGCGTTCCAGAGTGTAGGCTGATTTAGATTATGGAAATGTTTCCTTTTGTTTTTGCCTTAGATTCACATGTTTTGCTTTCTCTTTTATGTCTCCCTCCATAACCTTTCCATCTCTCTCTCTCTCTCACTCGCTCCTTATTGTGTGAGACATGAGAATGCATACCAAAGCTCTCTGAAAAGGTCCACTTTATATCCCCTGCCACAATAACATTGATTCTCTCTCTCTCACCCTCCCTCCCTTTTCTCTTTCTCCCTCCACCCTCCCTCTCTCTCTCTCTCTCTCTCTCTGTGATGTAAGTCTCTGAGTTTTTGTGTTTTGAACTTTTGTTGAGTTTGGTAGACTGTTCTGTCATTATCCTGCTGCCATTATCTTCATGACATTTATCAAAACACCTTCGGTGAATAATAGCATCGCAGAATGTCAGAAAAAACATGCCACTGCTTATCCTGCATTTATGACACATACATAATTGCATCTCTGTGCTTTAAGTAGGATGGTGGGGTGTAAATCCATTTGAGGGGATTTAGTATATCATAGGCATGTGCCATTGGCAAATGTCATGCCTAAAAGGTTTTTACCCATCCACATTTAAACATTAGGAAATGTATTCTCTAAACCCTTTCATATTTTACCACTCTGCCATTGACTGACTGAGCTCTGTATACTAATATGTACTGTTCTTTAATATACAGACTGAAGATTTTTACTTATTAAATATAATCCAGTGTAGTAAGTTTGTCCAGTCAGCCACTGGTGTCCAGGCAGATAAAATAAGTGCATGATGCTCCAGCATTGGAAACAGTGAGTTAGTGCCTTTTCAATGGGCTTAATAATGTGTGTAGTGTGAGAACAAGAGTTCCTGGAATGTTCTCTCTGAACTTCTGGCTTTCCTTTTTAAACACACACAAATGCGAAAACTATCTCACACACCAGCTAGTGTCTCTAGCTGCAGTGCAGCTGCAGTCTGTTTTTAGCAGTTTTGTCTGCCAGATACAGAAAAAAATGAGCGAGGGAGAGAGACAGACCAACAGGTGGAGCAGAAAGGTGGGAGAAATGTGAGGAGGAAAACAAGGTGACTTAAGAAAAAGGAACTGGGAGAGGTTCTGTGTTCTGTTGCCAAGCAACCATCATCGTTCCATCTGGGTGATGTTGCAATTTTACTGCAAAGACGAGATTACATCGTGTCAGGTGCAAGGGATTGTCCCACACACACATATTGGTACATATAGACTTTCACTAATAATGCTACAGATTTGTTTTTATACAAGGTAATTGTAAAACTAAAAATTGTGTGTGTAAGCAGACAGATCAAGTGATCTGTGGTACATGTCACCACACAGGGATTACATGTCTGGAATTAGTGTGATTGGGTGCAGCATTATAGTGTGTGTGTGTGTGTGTGTTTCTGTTTCACACCTGTACCTATTTTAAATTTAGTTTGTTTTGACTAAGGAATTTCTTTATATAGACAGTTTGTATGTGTGCAATATATGCATTTTTCACAGTTTTATTTTTTAGCACATTCTGAAATGTTCCATCACATCTTGTTATTTCTTTCTTTTTAAATATATTTTGCAATGGGCGCAATGCTTTTAAGATGAATTGTGGTCAAAGTATTTTTTAAAGACAGGAACATGTTTTATATGTAAAAGAGCATCTAAACATAGATGTATGTATGTCACAGCAGACTTGTGTAATTACATACTCAGTTAGGCTCTCTTTTCTATACCTCACACACTAGCCCTTCCCTAAGTGACTTTTCAGAACATGTATTTACAGTTATGTAGTTCTTTGATGTAAGCTGTACTTTCATAAGCTAATGTTGCAGGGATGTCTCATGTTCATGATGTGTTTGTGTTTTTTCTCAGCTCATCTCCAGTGATGCTGATGGAGCCATACAGAGAGCTGGGAGATTCAGGGTGGAGAACGGTTCAATAGATGAGGTAAGATATCCATACACATACCATCTGCATGCTGGGCAAAACATGTTGAAAGCTGACTCATAATGTCAACAGGTTTGTGTAAGGTTTAGGGTTAAGGTTAAAAGATGGAGATGGGTAGTCAGTCATTTTCATTAATATCGCTCTTTAACCGTTTGTTTATGAGAGAGACAGAGAATGTACTATGTGTGCTGATTGTAATAGATAGTGTTGCAAGTATTATGAAAATTGCTAGGCTAGAGGTTAAACCATTGTTAAAGTTCAATAAGGTTTTAAGCCTGTCTAAAAGCATGACACTTTTGGCTTTTGGTTGAAGTCAGAGCGCCACTGCAGGGGTGATAAAATGCATTCAGATACTTGCTTATGTAATGAGGGTGGACAGAAAGAGGAACACAAATTGAAGAAGTGGGAGGAAGATAAAAGAGAGAAGAAATTTATTCATCTTTTGGCAGTGAGTAACAAACCACAACTGCATTATATGAGGATGGCAGGAGGTGTTTCAATAAAACACACATGCATCAGCAAAAAGTACAATCAGCCTCAATGTTCTCGCTCTCCATTCCTTCTTTTTTTGCTCTCTCTGTCTCTCTCTCCCTCCATCCACTTGTCCTTTTTCATCCCAAGCACCAGCGTGTAGCTATGACAACCTGCAATGTTTTATCCTACCAAAGCAGACCTCTGATTGGTTGTTAATGATTTAGGGTGTGCTGTCGCCATAGCAATTAGGGGTCCTGACTCTTATGTGTATGTATGTGGAAGGTTGTTTATATATCCTGTTTTCCTTGTGTTGTTTACAATTTGTCAGCTTGAAAATATCAATTTGAGTTTGTGCTGGAACGTGACAGAATTGATTATTAGATGAATGTAGAACAAAGAGGATTGATTATTGGGTAAATGTAGAGCAGGGGTATATCAGTCCCTGTACATGTTTGTGTATGATCTACAAGCCCCATAGAAAGGTTTCATGTTAAGCAGTAATGCATGATTGTGTTTTGAGGCTTGTTTTGTAAATGAAGTTGTTTCAGATATAAAGATGCGGAGGGCATAAGTTCTTTGTGGGTCTTTTTGCTGCAGACCTCTGACTACACACCTGGAACATGGAGAAGGACTGATGTTCATTTGGAGAACCCAGAGTACCACACCAGATGGTACTTCAAGTATTTCCTGGGAAAAGGTAGGAATTCCACTAGGCATAGACACATGCTACAGTTACAAAACCTGAATCATGTTCAGGAATAATGCAGGAATAACTTACAGAATTTAAGAATATTCAATATAGTTTGGGGATTAGGTGCAAGTTTTTTGTTTATAAATACTGGAACCAAATACATTTTTTATGATGTTTGGTTCAGGTAACTGTTCTGGATTGGACAAACAACATACCACAAACCATACCACCATTTTTGCACAGTTATTATGTTACGACACATGTTTTAAATGCAGTACAATGTTTAAACGACTTTTTTGAACTAGTTCTTTTAATGACTCATCCAAAAACAAATGAATCATTTTAATATTAAAAGGTCCAACAACTCGCTTGCTCACTAAATCAATCAGGCTGGACATTACTCATTACTGTTTTGTCCAGCTTGAAATAAACCAGCATCTGTGTTATGTTTATTTTGGTGGTTTGTTTGATGTTTCTCATCATTTATTTAATAGAAATTAAGTAAACTATGTAACTATGATAACAGTGTTTTCCACATTAGAGGGAGGGGCTCCTTGTTGACTGTATATATAAACTCCCACCTCAAGACTGATTGTCAAGCACAAAGAGGAATGAGATTCTCTTTAAATTTTAGCAGGGTTGGGTTGGGACGCTGAGGAAATAACACAAATGGGGGAAAGGCAATTTCAATATGACAGGGTCATAACTCAAAGACATTGGGAGTGCAATTGCAAATGGACTTTGCTATTTCATTTGAAACTTGGCAGACATTTGCTTCAAATGCATATGGCAACATGTAGTTCTAGATAAACATTAGCTAATAAATT
>JAZGTK010017310.1:0-12328 GCA_036877625.1 Ambastaia sidthimunki
GGAAAGGCCACAAGCACAACTGCCACAATTTACCCACATGTGGTGCAGTGAACACACATGCAGAAAGGTCTAGTTTTAATGCAGTTTATACAAAATGCAAGTTGAAGGCACATGCATGCGCTAGTCAGAAATGCAACATGCCCACTTGATGCATTTTCAGTGAGTGCAATAACAATATTAATAGAAAATGTTTAAACACAAGATGGGAATGATCCTGATACTGAAGAGCAGTTTAAAGGTATATTAAGGTTAAGGTACAAAAAAAGAAAGAGGTGGAGGGGGGAGATTGTTAGGATATGGCTTTACAAAGTAAGCCAATTTACACAAGCAATCCTGGCTTGAATTAGCGGATAATGACTCAATTAGCTTTCATTTTTGCACAGAGGAGATCTGGTCGCATAAATTAGCTCGTATTCATCGGGAAAGTGTCAGAGGCAAAGGACAGCTCACAAATACTGCAGCCAATCTCTGTCACTGCCACGACAGCGCAATATAGACGTCCAGCCAGACTTTGTGTTTGAGCAGAACGGAACGGTGTCACTCAGCGTGTGACATGGGAACAGGAGGGGAGCCCAGGGGACGGCCAGCCGCCAATGCCCTGAAAAGGTCAACTTGACACAGGCAGCATCCCATCGACCTGTCCCCGTCCGGCCAGTGGAAAATCAGATAAACTTAAGACCACTCATCGATCCTCAGATACACAGCACAAATGTTGGCCCAGCTCAAATATCTTCGCGGTGCATACCATTAAAAAACTAGTCAACACTGAATAAGAGTCACCCTAATTAATATGAAGTACTTTATAGAAAGATCTGAGAAATAAAGGGAGAAGCAGAAAGTATATAATAAAAAACAATAATAATAATGCAATCAGTAACTTTTTGTGATTAAATATAAACAAAACAGTTATTGTGCAAGTACATAACATAATCAGTGATCAAAAACTTTTCCTTATTTTACCCTGAGTCGCAAAGGTAAGTTTATAATAATGATTTATGAATAATAACGATTTATCATTTGAGCCTATTTCCTGAGAAATGTCAGTTTGGCTTCATTTAGCTTTAACATACGTAAAGAAAAGTATGTAAAGTAACTTGCAGTTTTGTGTTTCAGACTGAGATGGCGAACAAGAGACAAAGTTACGAATGGCAGCTTTTAAACTTTTTATCCAAAACTGAAACTTCGGTCAACATTTACTCATGCTGTTCTATGAAACACAGAAAGCAGAATGTTGGGGGTTTCCTCAGTCACTATTCATTACCATTACATCTATTTTCCATATAATGAAGGTGAATGGAGACTGGGTCTGTCAGTTCCTAATCTTCTGCTTAACTTTTCCCTCTGTGCTGCAGAAAGTCACGCGTGTTTAGAACAACATGCGGGTAAATTATTGATGACATCTTTTTAGTTTTGGGGTGAACTTTCCCTTTAATCTGATTTTTGACCTTAATCAATCCATTTTCCATATGTAAACTCAAAAGCCCAGATGCTCCGAAACTCACAGAGACGTTCAAAATTATGTTTTGGCAAGACAGATAAAGTTAACTCAAGTCAGTCTTTTCTCCATTAGAGCTCTCCATCTGCTCATTTAGAGCGTGAAGGGGGAGAATAAGAGGAGAGGAGAAGGACGAGGTGAATATGACAGGAAGTCTGTGAGTTCAGCGGAAGAAGCTGTCTGCATTCTGGCCATATCACGGTTTTTATCAGTCCCCACACCTTTGTCTTTGTGAATGCATGTGACGAAGTATGTCTGTAAAACTGTGTAAAAGTGTATGATAAACTCATGCAGGGCAAAGGCGTAAGACCTTTCTTGTAAGTTTGACACGAGTCACGCGTGTAATCCTCAGCTCACGTCTGTGCATGTGCAATGAGAGGAAATGACACAGTGTGTGCGTCCAAGTTAATGTTTGTGTTGTTCTTTTAACGCCGTTTTGAATTGTTTGGTGATTTCTGTAAATCTAAACATAAACAATATCTTGGTAAAACAACAACATACACTTCAATAAAACAGGCCAAGAAGACAAAGTTACTGCATAGCGCGCGCACACACACACACACACACACACTGTAGAAATCATATGTTCAAATCTCTCCGAGCAGCTGGAGCTGCAGTCATTTTATCAGTGTGTCTTCACTTCATAATTACTGCAATTAACAGAAATGATGGGTCCTTGCAGATTTATTTTCATGGTGCATGTATTAAACAACACGCAGATTGGCAATTTCCACGCACATGACCTTAAGTTCCAATCCGTAACTTTTTTGGTTACAAATGAACAAAATTAGCAAGTGCATAACAGATGAGTGTTAATTTGCAAAAGTAAGCTTATAATAATGATTTATAATTTGAGCAGAAAATGTCAGTTTGGCTATACTTGACTTGAACAAACGTAATGCAAACTACGTAAAGTAACCTGCAATTTGACGTTTCAAACAGAGATGGCGGTAGAGAGGCGAAAGTTACGGATTGCAGCTTTGGTTTCTAATTTTCTGGAACTATTTTCCTTGCACCAACCTCACCTCCTGTAACAATGTTTCCTTAAGATGATATCCAGGGCCGCTTCCCCTTTTCCCACATGGTTTCGTCAACGTGGAACTTTGACCTTGAGTGACGTCATTGTCCTATAGCGCAGTTATCCCGTTATCGCCCCTCCCACATCCGAGACGTCTATATATAAGCCTGTATTATAGCTTACAAAATGATTTTAAAATAAAGTCTACTGATACAGAGAGAGTTGTTTTACAACTCTTCAAAGAAGAAAAAAAACTCAACAATGTTCCGGTCATGTAAATCACGTCGCATTTTTAAAACAATATGTGTTTTCAAATAGCCATTACAATTTCACTTCATTGCAGCATGGTTAGTGGAATAATACCAGTCTGACAAAATCATACTCCCCATCATCTTAAATGGAAAAACAAAAGATAAATGGCGCTTTCTCATTAGATATTTTGTGGAGCTAATGTAAAGACGCGCTGTGAAATGTTAAAATTAATGGAGGCAAACGTATTTCGTCCATAAGGTTAAGTGTTTGTAATAGTTACAAATAGCTCTGTGTTGCGAGCATTTGTTTATTGGCATGCCTCCGTTTAAGAGCCTTGTTTAGACGCTCGCAATACACCATGTTGGACGCGATGCATTTACTACCTCTTGGCAAATTGAATTATCTTTTGATGTGTGGTCGCACATCATCACACTCACGGACGCGCGCTGAACTCTTCACCCGGCGGCGCGCAGCGCGCACCCAGACTGTTCCTGCACGGCTTTGTCGTCAACCTTCTTTAAATGTTGCAGTGTGACACCTAGTGGTCAAAAAAAAAAAAGGGAACATAGCGAAGATGAGGCAGTTGAAACACGGTGCAGTCAGTCTACAGAGGGCTGTATTTCTAAAATATTTGCATTTAAAATTTCCTTGATTTTTTTAAAATATAGGATATTTAACATATAGGATAACGTGTAGGTATAACAAAATCAATACTTTTTAATATTTAAATATAGGCTATATATTTTTCTCTTTCTCTTTACGAACCATATATCCCATATCTGAACGTATATATCCTTTTTTCTTTTTCTCCTTCAATATCCTGGTTTTAAAGCTTTAGTTCTTTCAGTGTATTTTGATCCTAAACATGATCCTAAAGTGCTGTTAATATATAACCTACAAAATTTCTGTTCATTAATTTCTTTAATAGCACATAGGATAAAAGGCTATTTTGGAGTTGTTGTTATTTTTGTCGCCATTAAACGGTTATTTACGTGATATGGTCACCTAGACTGAATCATGTTTGATTCGTTGTTAATAATTCATATTCGCTTTAAAAATTCAGAGTTATGGATTGTGTTATTAATTTTCCACCTGAGACAGTGAAAAAAAAGCAGATAGGGACAAAACAATTGTAGACCGCCTGCGTAAATCACTGCGGATTTAAGCAACTGTCCAAAAGGTGGCGCTAGAGATCTTATCTTGGACTATTTCTGCGTGCTAAGATCTGTCATTTAGCCAACATTAAACCGCATTTACACGGAATTACACTTTGAGAGCCAACAGCTAATTCATTAGAAATAGGTTTAACTATGTTTTACCTTCAGGCGTCTCAGATAAACAACAAGAAACCGTATTACTTATTTCATGCCCAAATGGAATTTACTTTCAATTTAATTTACTTAGGTCAGAGTCTGGCATTTTAGTGTAACAAATATTATTAGACAACTGAGTTGATAAACAGTTGGATAAACTGGGTAAAACGATGTGGCTTATGGTGTAACTACATAAATCTGATTTAATTCTCATTTGCTTTAGGCCTAAAGCAATAGCTATACTTAGGTCATAAATAATTTTTAAATGATAATTTGTATAGTTTTGTATGTATGTCCCATGTTGGAGTCATGCTATTTAAATAATTAAATTGTTTAATAATTGCTAATTAAAATGTTGAAAATGTTGAAAATGGCTGTTAGATGTGGCTCAGCAGCTAAACGTATTACAGCTGAATGAGAGTCTGGCATGTTTTCGAGTGTGTTGTGAGGACTGCATGTGTTCTGAATGACTCTGAGGATGTAAGTCAATGATGTAGACACCAGCACTGAACTCACTGGCTTCTCACATCCTGCCTGACAGACACTCCATCATTCTGACAGCTGTCGCTTTATCGCCTTCCATTCGACACACACCCCTAAACACACACACACACACACACACGCTTGTTGTTGATGAAGGATGTGGATGTTGGAAACACAGTGGATCTTAAAGGAAACTTTGCTCATGCTGACATGTTTTATTCATGTTTGTATCTCTGTCTGTGAATGTTTGCATGTGGGAGGTCGTACGTTTTTGTTTACAGAAGTTAAAAGTTAGAAGCTAAATCTGACAAACATCCATTTATTTGAAAAAATATATGTAGATAAAACATATACATATATAAAATATATGTCCCAACATGTATAGTAACAGCTGAAATCACATACGTTGATTGACTATCCAAGAATTCCCACAAGACAAGCTGCCTAATAAACACATTTTGTCATAAACAGGAACATGTAAATGGGTAGTGGATGGTAAATGTCATTAGTTCAGTGTAAAAACTATCGCAATGGAAAGGATAGAAACCAGGATAGAAAAACAAACATGTATTTCTACAAGACTGACAGCTTTGTAGCATAAGGGGCATCAGACTTCCTGTAGCCCCAGGGGCCTCGTTCCATTCTTCTGTTCTCTTCCCTCCCTTCTGTCTTGTCTCTCCATCTTCACTCACTTTCTTTCGCGTGTTCTGTCACTCGTTTAGCTTTCAACATCTCTCCCTCTCTCCTTTGTCTTTTTCTCTCCTTTTTCTGCCGTGTTTTAGGTGGCTGAATGAGAGTGCATCGTCAGCACGGGTTAATGCCGCACCATTATAGCCCTGCCACCTATTGGCGGAGTCTTCCAGATGCTGACTGGGCAGTTTAAAGCCTGCAGACTCCTGCCCTCTGAATGACATTGCACACTCATTGTAAATGTATTATGATAATGAGCTACAGAAGAGCACATTGTAATTATTTTTGCAACAGCAGGGGATGCAAGTAATAAGCTCATTCTGTTACCTCCCCCCTCCCTCACCTTCTCTCTCAATTTAATTTTAATTTCAAAGTACTTCAGTGGCATCATTGTTATACATTCAATATTGCCACAGCTTTTACAAATATGCCACTAAAAATCAATATACGAAGCAATAAAATAAACAGTGAGTAAGACAGTAATGAACATAAAGAGTATGATTATAGCTGTACAGATACTGTGCGCGTCTCAAAAACACATTTTGTTGCAGCTGATGCAGAGAATTTTGCTCCCTCAATAACATCTACATCTGATCACTTTTAAAGATACTTTCTGCTTAGATAACATTCAATTTGGTTAACACTCATTCATTTACTTTCCCTAGTGGTTGTAAATATGCATTTTTGCTTGTTTTTATGATGTTTGTGAATCAGATGGGACTGGTTTCATGTTTCAGATCTCAGGTTTTCTAAGCTTCATGTTGCAGTGTGTTCAAATAATTTGATTTGAGGCATGTCCAGAATTTTACATAGATTTCATAGTGGTATAATCATATATTTAATCAGAATCAAAATCAAGTAGCATGGGTTTACGTTTAGCATACCAGACCTTAACAAACAATAAAAACAATAATAAATATAATGAAAAACTCATAGCAGGAATATTAATAAAGCTGTGCAAACCACTAGAGGAGGTTCAGAGGTTTTTCTCTGTCGCTCTGTCACCCTCCCTCCGAAAACTTTGAAATGTGAGAAGATTTAATCAACAACAACAAAACATATTGTTAAGGAAAAACACAACTTGCAACATTATGCAGTGTGTGTTCATTTGTGTGTGTGTGTGTGTGTGCACATTTAAGTGTATAAGTGATAGATGGTCGACAGGCAACATGGCAGCTCATTTCCTCCTGACTGGCAGAGAAAGATGTTACAGAGTCGCCACAAAATCTGCAGCCTGTCAGCTTGACAGACACAAAGATCTCTCTCTCTCTCTTTCTTTTGTTCTCTCCTTCTCTCTCCTTTTCCTTCTCAGGTAGGTGATGAAGTGCGATCGTGAATCAGAGGATGACAGACCGATGGGAGATTTAAAAGGCTGCTGTACAGCCTAAAATTCCTATTTAAACTGACCCATGAATAATGCATTCATGTGCACACACACACAAAGACACACACACACACACACACACAGAGAAACTGCACTTCAAAGCTCTCGTCCCAATTAAGCAACACAGTTGATCAATTGTTATTAGTGATTATTGTACACTTTATTTGCACAGTCACAGAACACAATATATTTCAGCACAGCTGGTTCGGGTGTCAAAAGGTTTGATATTATTGGAGCATCACAGTTTTTCAGTCTTGCTGGTTTCCTTGAATTTTGTCTTGTTTAATTGGTCGGTCGGGCCACATGTGTTGTTATTTGGCAAACAAACGGCTAATGCTCACATCATGTTTCATCTCTGAATCTGTGATCTGTGTCTCTCCAGGGTAGGTCTGACTGGGAGAGAGCCGACCCCCACTGCATGACTGAGTGCCGCACCAAACACTTTTGCACTTTCTATTTTAATGTGTGTGTGTGTGTGTGTATGTGTGTGTGTGCACATTTACATGTTTGATCTAAGAGATTCTTGCCTCCAGGCCTTCCTGCAAACCTCACAGTAAGGGCACTTCTCAGAAAAACCTATTTGTCTTTTTAAGCACTTTCAAATAAACATATTTGTAATTCCTATTTTAGCTCAATAAACTCAATAAGCTAACTGTCTGATTACATCCTATCTAACACAGACAGTGTTTTAGAACGTTGGCTAATGTTCTTTAAACGTTCTCTCAAAGCTATCAAAAACGTTCTTGTAGAAACGTTAGTAGAATTTTTTTAACATTAGTTCAACTGGTTTTGCCATTATATGCCATATATTACAAAACGCTGTTCTTAAGTAGTTAGTGGAATGTTTTAAAAACGTTCTAAACATGTTTAAAATGTTTTTATAACCGAGCCATAACGCTAATACAAAAAATGTTCCTAGAACTTTCAACATAATATTTTTAACGCTTTGTTACATAATATTTTTAACGCTTTGGGAAACGGTGGGAAACGTTCTTTCAACCTAAAATTGATAGCTGGGATACTTAAAAAAAATTATATTGCTTTTTATACATCTTTATAGTGCTAACATATAATGACAAGACTTGGGCCTTTAATCCCTGAGCTGGTGTTTAAAATAAGTTATTGTCGCTCTTTTACTGACTGTTGTTAATAAAAACAAAATCTGACCGTCGCTCAAGTTTTAATAATTGATCTCTGTATCACATTTGACTGGAAATCGGTGCTGGGCCACAAAGGAACTCCAGTTAAAAGCTGCTGTCATTTCATAACCCCCGATATTAAAAGCTTTTTAATTATTCGCTGACACTATGTACCCCTAAAAAATACGCCCCTCAACCTCTAAAGGCCCGCGGTCATACCGCTGCGGTCATGAACTGATTTCATACGAGCACACAGAGACAATTAAAACTCATCTGCCGCTTTGCCTATGTGCTGCGCGGGGCTTCATTTTACGGCCATTTGTCTCCGTGATGGATTTCCTATTTTTACCGACAGCAACCGAGTCGAGGGACGCGTGAATTATAGATGGAGGCTTAGCAGCTCCCGGTGAAATACTGTCACAAAGAGAGAGAGAAAGAGATCTTGGAAAAAAGTGGACAGCGTGTGTTTTTTGCTGGCGTTTTTCTTGGGAAGGCGTTTATCACCGGGGTTGCGGAGGGTGATGTATCGTGGCGATGACGAGCGAGAGGACGGCGGTGTAATTACGAGTTTAAAAGAGAGGCCGGACACAAAGCGAGAGAAGCATAATTTAAATTGTTTTGTTTCCCTGGAGCTGGATCCTGCCCTTGAGTGACACATTGAAATTGGAAGCAGTTATTTATGTCTTCCACACTAATTGGAGAATTTAATAAGGTCTCTGAGAGGCAGTCTCAATTTCAGCCTTTCAGTACCAGACCTACCATCCCTTACTTTCTCATTTCTCTTCTGTTTGAAATAGCTTTCCAATGATGTCTGCCACATTAGTACAGCCCAGCCTACAAAACAAACAATGCGCTCCAAATGCAGTCATACTTGTTCTGTTTATCATCGTGAAATTTATTTTGATATAATCTAATTGGACTGGCTTTGTTGGCTGTTTACGCTCGATGTGAATCCATCATTTACTCGCCCTTGTGTCATTTGAAACCTATGTGACATTTTTGCTTCTTGGGAACATAAAAGAAGATACTATAGTAACCAAACCACAGTGACACCCATTGAATTCCACTTTATGAACACAAAACCACTGAGACATTTTTCAAAATATCTTCTTTTGTGTTCCACAGATGAAAAATAATCATATAGGTTTGAATGAAATGAGGGTGAGTAAATGATGGAAAAACGTTCATTTTTGAGTGAACTATCCCTTTAACCGATAGAAGGTTAGTTATTAGTAGGTAGAGGGGGTAACACAAGGAGAGAGCAGAACAGATGGTCTCCCTCGTCTGCTCTTCTGTGGTCTCTGTCCCCATTAGTCATTCAGCCAGTAATGCACATTTGCGCTTCCTCTGTCTTCATATCTGTTTGTATCCCTCTCTCTCTCTCTCCCTCCTTCCGTCTTTCATTATCAAAAAGGAAATGTGATTATTTTGGCTGCCTTGCAGCTGCATCATGCTCAGTTTTATTAATATGTTTCTGTGCACGACTAACATCCATTAGAAGTCACTTTGTTACACCATTAACAAGCCATGTCACAATAAAACCTGCCTTAGATACATTTATATTTATTGACTGCTGTGTTATATAGTGTGAGGGATCATTCATAGCAAAGAGAAGCTTTTACACAATGTGTATCATCTTTAATGAGCGTTAAGTCAAAGTTACAACGAGACAAAGCAAACAATGTTTACTAAAATAAACCAGCGTTCTTATCCTGGGCCCTTTAAGATTGACTCCCATCCATAAAATTTTATCCCTGGCTTGTGAATTTAGGCACACTGGCTCTGAAGTCAACCACCATATATCTAAATCCCTAAAAACCCTCTTTTTTTCTATCTCACTCTCTCTTTTTTTATTTTATAGGTGATTTTGTCCAAGCCGCAGTGGGATATATCCTGCATGCCAGCACACTCCGTTACCATAGCAACAGAACCCCCACCTGCTCAGTAGCTGTCAGCCCAAGGTTAAGAGCCAATAAACCAGAGAAACATAGCAATTACTGCGCAATACAACCCACACGCGAGCGCGCACACACACACAAAGTAATCCATCTGTTCCTACTCTCCAGTTGATCACTACCAACTGGGTTTGGATTAGGTACACCCATCAGGTTCCATTAAGGTATGTTCATTCAGACCGGTTATGGCAGTTCGACCAATGAGAACACGGAACTCTTTATGGGACGTTTGAGATAATACCTTTGGCAATGAAGTGCCAACCATGTGCTGTTTCAAAGCACCTTTACTAATGATTAACATGACAGGTTATGGATAATCCCAGAGGCATCATATCGGGATATAACATTAAAAAATGGCACACTGACCATAATACAGCTGAAGTTCTAGAGGTATAGATAGTATAGTTCTAAAACCTAGAACGGTAAGATTTTTTCGGTAAGATTACTGTATTATGTATTTTAGATTACTGTCTGATCAGATTCAAGTCTTCATGTTTGCCGAAAACAATTTTCCCATAAATTCAATGTCTTGGTCTGCAAATAAACCTCGTGTAGTTTCTGATATCGGGTATAAAAGGGCAGATGTGGCTGATTTTTCACATTCTCTCCCTTACTGTGACTGTTAGCTTTCCAGACAGCCAATATAAATGGCCAGCCCTTGTCATCTCGGATATCAAAATCACACGTGACAGTGATCGGTGAGCCGAACGGAGAATATGAGCATATGACCGCGCTGGAGGTGCATTTTATTGCTGTGTGTGGGGAATGATTAGCTGGCGTTGCAGAGCAAGAAGAATCCGATTCGTTCAGTCGTTTAATCCATCAGGCTGCGCTGAGTTCTGATCGCTGTATTGACGAACTCCAGGGCGATGTCAGATGAGAACTCAAAGAAACCTGAACGGCCTCCGGGATATAGCGTTTATTAAAGTGTTTATGAAATACAACACTGCGATGTGGAAAAAAATGACATGTCATGTTTGAAGAGAGAGTCCGTTTAGTGTGAACAGATGTCTTGCTAATTCTTTGTGACCCATTTTTGCGTTGTCTCTGATCCGCTTCTGTTTCTTATTAGGCCTCTCTGTCTCTCTCTTTCTCTCCCTCTCTTTGTTTCTCCAAGCCTCCATTATCGGCTGTGGGGAGTCAGGTAATCAGTGCTGATTAATTCTCTTTATTGTTGGTCGTTTGTCTGCAGACTCTGCGCTGTCTTTTCCTTTCAGCCTCACTATGAAGCAGTCAGTGATAAATTGCCATCTCTCCCCCCTCCACTATCACCACAGCAACCCCTGCTCTGCCTAAGTGCTTCTGATTAGTGACCCATGACTTCAAGGTAGAGGTGGCTTTTTGTTTTATTTCTTAATGCGACTTTTCAGGCCTGCCCACAGGGACGTGTTTGGTGTTTTTATACCCCAAAACACTGCTTAAAGGGATAGCTCACCCCAAAATTACATTTTTTTCATCATTTACTCGCCCTTGTGTCATTCCAAACCTGTATGACTTTTATTCTTCTGTGGAACACAAAAGAAGGTATTTTAAAAAATGACGAGTGCCACTATTGTTTGGTTTTTAACGTGTTCGGTTTTCAACGTACTTCAAAATATCTTCTGTTGTGTCTTTCAGAAACAAAACAGTCAAACAGGTTTGGAATGACATAAGGGTAAGTAAATGATGGAAAAATTTTCATTTTTTAAAAGTCTATCCTTTTAAAATGACATTTTACTGTATTGCTTTATAATTAAACTTTACATATATACAGTACAATAGGTTTTGAAATCACTTTTAAAGGTTACATTTTTGTACCCAAAACACTGTTTAACGTTACATTTTATTATACAGGTTTATAAATAAACCTTTATTATATACAGTACCATAGGTTTTGAAACAACTGTATGAGGTTATATATTTTGACTATGTAATGTAGTAATATATACTGCAGCATGATGGCTAGTGGTTTCATAATGGCTATGGGTTAGTGGTTTCCACGGTGATGGTGATTGGTTGTGGCAGAGATTGGTGAGGTTTTTTGGGTCTGGTGATGTGAATGACGATACTGAAAGTGTTTATCAGTTGCTTCTAGACGCTGATGAATCTACAGCTACACGGATCGAACGTAACCCCAATCAGACCACCGGCTTCAGCCAAACATTTCTGTCACAAACTTCATCCCCCATTCATCGAGAACTTAATCTCTCTGTTAAACGACGATTAGATACTGAAAAAATGCTGTTGTGTGGAAAGAGAAAAAAAGAGACTTCTTTAGCATTTGGCCAGGTAAAGTATAACCTGTCCTTGACCTCTAAAGGTGGCAAAAATTTAAACATTGTTTTCAGCCTCCTCTTATCTTCCTAAAGCCCTCTTCAAATTTATGTTGCCCATTTTCTGATAATGTCTTTTATTTAAAAAAAAATTGGAGGCAACTCCTGCATAGTATCATTTGAAATGCAACTTTTTTCCTCTGACAAATACTAAGCATGTTTTACATAATTGCTTATTTCTATTTTTTTCTAATTGTTAATTTGTGAAGTATATAAACAATATTATACGTTTCTGTCTGCAAATGTATTTTTTGTGCATGGATGTAGCAACATGCAAAAACTTGTTT
>JAZGTK010017311.1:0-12328 GCA_036877625.1 Ambastaia sidthimunki
CTGTTATTTTCGTTTTGAATATTTGAATGGATGTTTTCCACACTGATCTGTTATTCTTGTATATTTTAGCTAAATTTGATGCTATAAAGTAAAAGTAAAGACTTTATAGCATCAACTAACACACACACAAACAAGCTCTGGTGTGCTAAAAATGATGATAGATCTGCACCACTAATTACTGCTAGTGAGCGTGTATTGTCTCTTCCACATAATCTGTGATGCTGATTGTCATGGTGACAGCTGCCTAGAATTCAGATATCTCAAATTCTAGTACGATTCCACTGAAGGCATGCAAGCATCATTTGATCTTTCCAGCACTCTCTGTTCCTCTCATGTTCTATACTTCTGCTGGAGAATCGTAGGCTCTTTGATGATGCTATGATCATCATCATCTGGCATGTTCTTCAGCTCACAGACACAAAGATCTCAGTGTGAGAAAGAAAAGATTTTGATAACAGTGATTGTGTAAAACAWGGCATTACAACAAATCCTAACATGCTGTATAAATACTGTACAATTTCAATGATATTAAATAATTTTTATCATTACAGTAATGAAATATGTTGCTTTTATGAGAAAAAGGATGGGCTGCTTCATTTCCCTGAGAATGATGTCACAATGGCAAAAACAATTTTCATCTCTAAACATACAGTTTTTTTTCTTAATACAATACAATAATACAATACAATACAAAACGATAATAGATTTTTTTTTAATTATTATTTTAGGGTGAAATATGACCCTGACAGGTCTGTGTGTATCGATTACAGAACACACTAAGCTAACCTGACACTGTGCCTCTCCTCTGCAGTCTGTCTTTGTAAATACATCTCTGCTTTGCATCATTAATCAATGCAAACACACACAGCTATTATGTGAAGTGACGGCTGAGCCCATGGCATTGAGGCAGAAGGGTCTTAAAAATACTTGACATCATTCATACACTTAAGTGTGTAAAATGTAGTGCACACTCAAGTGTGGCAGATGACCTAATTTCCCTTGCGCTTGACGACATGCTCACGCTGTTGTAATGAATGATTAATCTCATGTCACATGACAGGGACATTTACAAGACTCCAGAGAGAAATGGCCTAGTAGCCATTGTCTTAGTAGATGTGTTGTTAAGTCTTGCCCAGAGCTGGTGTTATAGCCGATTTAGGTGGAGCAGATATGTGCCCTATAAAGTATGATGGCGACAAAAACAAATCTGCCTTGAAACACATTTATAGGCTACTACATACGGTCCCTGTTCCTGATTGGCTACAAGAGTGTTACGGTTTGTATGGATTGGTTCAATCCACTTTGTTTCTTCTGCTATTTATAAAGTGAGGACGGTGTGCAAACACAATCTTTTTCAACACACAGACATCTCTGTTCTCTGCAAATATTGACAAAATTGTTTGTTTTAATGTTGATTTTAATTTTAACAGCATTTCTCAAAAATCTTTCAGCACCTTTAAGTAAATTTTGATCTGTTCATCACACGATTACTGCAGTCATATGGATTCTTTTAGAGATACTTCAGTGGTGATTTTTTTTTGGAGCTTTACAGCCTTTAATCACAATAGGCTTTTATTGGATAGAAAACAGTGTAACTATTCTGCCAAACATCTAGCTAACTGTGTTGTATAGGTAAGAGACATTCAAGCAGGTTTGGAATGACACAAGGATGAGTGAACAATAACAGATTCACATTTAAAACCATTAGGAAGCTGAATTTGACTCACCAGTGCTGGATCTGATGGTTTCATTGCCCACAGTTTGTCCCACCAGGTCGTACTGGTTGAGTCTGGAGCTCTCCTCTTCTACCACCACAGAATTGGATGCATTCTTTGTCCATGTGTATGTTACTTCTGTCGTTGTGTAAGCGTCTGCAGAAAGTGCCATTTAACCTGATAAGCGCTTGAAATTGAAATTTCATTGTAAATTAAAAATCATAATGCTGGTGAATAAATTCAGCTGTAGAAACTCACAGCTGCCGAACTTGAGTGGGCAGGAGTGGAAGTCCATAGGAAAATCTTCCAGATGCATTGGACACTCAGCGTGCACAGTCAACCTGTCACACATACACACACACACATTAGATTTCTGTGCTTTGTGGGGACTTTCCATAGACATAACGTACAAACTGTATATTCTATCCCATAACCCTCACCCTACCCCTAAACCTTACTGTCATAGAAACCTTTTTGCATTTTTACATTTTCAAAAGAGCATCATTAAAGAAGCATGTTTAATAATCATGGGGACTGCTGGCTGAATCCCCAAAGTAGGTGTGTGTGTCTTTTACCATCATGGGGGAAATTTGGTCCCCACAATGGTTGATAAGCAAGAACACACACACACACACACACACACACACACAGTGAAAGCAGACATTTTATGCAGTTTTCCCTACTAATAAATCTACTCAATACAGTTAACATAATGATTCAGCTCACATAATGATATCAGATTTAAGAGGTTTCTAACTAAAAATGAAAGCCCGTTTTTCACAAATTTCTGTTCTATGTGACTCTTTCTGTTCCTGTGCTGAACGGCTGATTCAAACAGTCATTGATTTGGCAGCTGCAAGGAGCATGTGCACTCGCAGAAAGAGAGAGCGGGCAGGCGAGAGAGATACTGTAAGAGAAAGAAGGAGATCTGGGAGGGAGCGTGTTGGAAAGTGTCATGTTGTGTTTTGAAGCAGTCATTTCTGAAAGATCATGTTGTTTGGTGCTAACGTCACACTTGATGTACATGACACATCACATGTTCTGCTCTCTCAGTTTCATGTAGAGGTCAATAAGAGGATTGATGGTGATGCCTGCAGTCTTTGGCAAATCTAAAAATGTCTTTTATTTGGTGCTGCACTTAAAGAGGAAGCCACCAGTTTAATAACAATAAAGTCAGAAATTACTACAGTGAGTGTCAATTTTCCAAAATGAGATCATCTTAATTAGCTTTTAAGTCAACATGCCTGCCGGCACAATCATTGTCATGCGGTGAGAGCAAGAAATGATTAATTAGGTTCCTATTTTCTGATGATGAGGGTTACAGGGTGTGTCAGGGTATGCCATACATTTTTGCATTAACCAACCCTAATTATAACTGAAAGCAATTACTAAGTTAACCAATGAAGTGCACTTGGTTACCTCATGGTGTAAAGCAGGGTGCCGTCATCTTGGATACGCAGCAGTTTGTTGGGCATGGTCATGTTGTGTGCGACTGATTTCTTGCCGTTATGAAAGAATGTGTCTGGAGTCCAGATCTTACTGGCCATCAGGTTGTTCAAGCGCAGAATGTTCATTGGTCCCTCAAACTTCAGCCGTTCATCCTTCCAGCTCTGTCTGAAGAACACGTCAATGGTGTACTCCTGCCAAGCGATGCAATCACATTTAAATGTGATTCACTTGGATGTTTTCATTTAGTAAGAGCTCTGTAGAGATGTTCTTCATGTTCTTTTTGGAATGCAATGACTTCTTGTACTAATTGGCTGGCAGTAGTTTTGTAATAGACACAATTCAATCAACTGGATGGCCTTATAAAAGTTCCATTAGTTAAACAAGGGTTTTTGTTTCAAGCACAAAGTAACCCTCTCTGAAATGACCCAAAGGCTGCAGCGTAACATTAATTTTTCTAAAAAAACACAGTCAATTCAGTTCCATGCTGGGAGTGATTTAAAACTCAAACACAACCCCAGCAAAAGATGCTAGTAGTTTGTGGAATGTTTTAAAATGGTGAAATAAAAAAATGTTGCTAGACTAGTTCTAGAAATTCCACAATGAATGTAGACTTAAAACAGTTCCTGCTTGCAAGCAGATCTAGACTAAAAAGTTCTTGGTCACAAGCAGAGCTAGACTAAAAGCAGTTGCTGAGCAGGTACAGATCAGTTATGTCTCCTTACCCTGATTTTCAATGGTAAGTTTATAATAATGACTTGTAATTTAAGCGAGTTATCAGTTAAGCGAGTAATCAGTTATCGAGAAATATAAGTTTGACTTCAACATACATAAAGTATGTAAAGCGACATGCGATTTTATGTTTTAAACAGAGAAAGAGAGGCAAAAGTCAAAACTTTAAATAGAAAACGATTGCAACTAAAGATGTTTTAGACAAGAAAAAACTCACACACTTCCAAAAATTCCACCCTTAAAGTAGATAAAAACAGACTGAAAACAGTTGTAAAGTCAAAACAGTTCTACACTGAAAGCAGTTCTAGACACTTCTAGATTATAGTTCAAATGTTTTAGACAAGCAGCAACTCCAGGCTAAAGGCAGGTCTGTATAGTGAAAGGTGTACCAGACTGAAAGCACTTTAAATTGTAGCACTTGTAGCACTGCGACACAGATCAGAGCTCTGCAGGGATACAGAGGTAGATCTCTCCAGTTGCTGCAAGGGCTCCTCTTGTTTTTTATTAATGGAACATGGTACATCTTCAGACCTGGACATTCTGTTCAGTCAGGACTATGTGATTGACTATGTGCTTGTGATGGTCTAATTTTCTTTGAGGAGCTTATAAAGACCTGGAAGACCCACCCCTCTACTTACATTATCACAAACACACACACACACACACACACACACACACCAGAGAGTATAAGAAATATAAAAGGATCAGGGTGGTGAGGTCATTGTTTGTGTTGATGAGATTGCTTCACAAGTGTGTAGGAATATGGATCGTAAACGGCGCCACTTTCCTGTCTGACTACACTGGCCACACTTTACAGTCACTGTTGCTTGAATTCAGTCAGGATATATACCACTAAAAATGTGCTGTCTATATTATTTTGCAGTGCTTTCCTAATCACATTCACTTCAGACAGCAAACTTAAGAAAGAAGAAGTGTTCTGTTGTGGCTGGATCTTAGCTATAAGGCAGGTCCCTGAGGCCATAGGTCAGTACAGGGCCAAACAAATACCACTTCACCTCTAACCCCTCTCTTCATTTTTCTTGTTGTGTCTCCATCTTACTCATCTTTTCTATTCCTTCACATGCACTTTATGGCTGTAAGGCATGCTGCATTAATAGCCATGCTGACCTTCTGTGTGCTGGTGTCTGTATGTGTGTCTCAGTTTTGTTTAGCACAGATAAAACAGCACCAGGGGCTCAGTGGAGAGCAGGTTTATCAGGATACAGAACCACCTGGGCTCACCCTCATCCATCACGAACAGGGTTCTGTCTGAACATCTTCCATGAGGATAATGTTGGTTTAAGATTCCCTGTGGTACCCAGCAGTCATATCTGTCATTGTGGCTACTGACAGAAACTAATGATTAGAAAGAGAAGAAACTGTGATATGATAAAAAAGAGATACTATGAGGTGGAGATGAGTGCTCTTCTTTAGAGATCAGGCAGTTTTAACCATTGAGTCAATGCTACCATTAATATGGAACCAATAAAACAAAATATTCTATTCTAAAATAAAAGTGAGATCTACACCACTTAGTATAATAGATGTTTCTCCTAGACAGCAATTAAACTAAACAGAGAAATCAAGCCTTTTGCATTAGGCTTCTAGTTCTGAGTATTTTCTCCTAAAGACTTTAACCTTTGTGCATTTGGGTGTATAATATGTATGAGATTATTATGTATAATAATCTCATACAATGTTGATACTTAAATAAAAGTTAACTGAGAACACATTAAAGTTTATTTAAGAGCAACCTTTGAGCAATTTCCATCTATATTGTATGACCTCATAGTTCCATGAATTATGCTACTTGTCTCATCCCCAATACCCCGGTATAGCATCCCATATTCTGCTAAACACTCTGGTAACAACTTGGCAGCTAACCTGCTAACACTCAGCAGCCACTCCCACATGAGCTCTTCGGCTCATTACCAACATGTCTTTTCACTCAGCTGTTTACCTGAGTGTTGCACTGTTCACAACAGGGTCAACTCTAATGATGGGAGTTAGCATGGCCACAGGGCAGTTAGACACTGAGAGAAAGACAGGCCTTCATTTGTAACCCACGGTGAAGAAAAAACAATCCACAGGCTTCTCTAACCGCTCTGGGCTCTTGCTGATAACAATGCAACCTTAACTGACTGAAACAAAACAACAGACAACAGTGGGTCGAGCTGCATTGGACAATGTCACTTGTTCACTGTCCATTTACAACAGCTAAACAACACTACATCTAAACAACATTTTAAAGGGGTCATATGATGGGTTTTCTTGTCTTTAGAGTGTTATAGAGATGTTTGTGGATGTATGAGATCTGCAGTTTTAAAGCTCAAAGTAAAGCTTAAAGTCTCCCACAAAACGATTTATCTAAAAGACCTGTCAAAAACACCTCGGCCGACTCCTCCCCCGCATTCTTATGTCACAGTGTGGGAATATTAGCATAATGCTGCCCAAATTTATATGCAAAGAAATTTATATGTCACGTAGATGCTGTGTGTATCGTTTTATTTACATTACTGTTCCAAAACAGTTAATTTGTGTGCAGCACATGTTATGAAGGACAGTATCCTGAACCTGGGGAGTACAAGACCAGCTGTGTACAAAAGCTGTCTCTAAAAAGTGAAGCAATTCCAATGTTGAACAGTCTGACATTTGTGTGTCAGAGCCTGTAATATATTTAATTTTTAAATGCAGAGTTTTGTAGCGTAGGGTAACACATACTTTTTGTTATCCTTACGATCAGACATAGTATCCTCTTCTCTCCGCTTACAACAGCGGTGAAAAGAAACAAACACAAATGCACTTTATGTTCTGTTTCTGGCCGTGTTTGTCATGTGCAGCTATACTGCCAATACATACAAGCATCATTTATGGTCACCATTTTCAAGTGTCCGTCATGCTGTTCATATGTTGTTTATATGTAAGATGTATGTAAGATGTAATATGTATGATTGTGAAGATACACATCTAGTTTTAATCATTTAAACAGGCTTTTAAGGTTGAGCCGAGTACATATCAGCAGGGCCACAGTTTACAACAATTCTCCACTTCATCCAGAAGTCAAGATATTGGATGTCAACAGGACAATGTAGAAACATTGCCTGTAGCATCTMCAAAGATCCATTGGCACACAACTGTCTATGGGTCCGCTGAAGGACGTGCACATTCAGAGCAGGTATTTTACAGGCAGTAACTGTTCATGTATTGATATTCTAAATGCAATACTTATTGTTTAGTATTAAAAATCTGTTATGCAGACTGTAGAAAATATAGTAAACTTAAGTGTTGCGTGTTAACTTGCAGATATTAGGTGTTGCGTCTACAGTATCATAATATTTTTTATTAAAAATACAAATTTTGTCTTTTTAATTACAGACACTGGGCTACGGTTTGTTGTCTTGATATAGGCAAAGAAACCACTCCCATTTTTCCTTATTTGCCACTATCTTCAACACACATCAAAGCCTGAAGGAGGAGTCTGAATTATCATAAGTTTTAAATATCTTTACAGTTTATGTGCATTTTTATTATTATTTTTGCAGGGTTGCAACAATTGACTTGACACAAATGCAAAAGTTTTTTTGTTTTTGTCTTATTTAGGGCCACAGACCTCAAACAGTGCATCAAAATTGCTGTTCGAGACATGTCCACTATGCATGACAAAGTGTGAAGCTCATACTAGATAAATAGTAACTTATATGGCTTTGCCAAAAGCTAGGTGAATTATCACAGACAGTGGGTGAGTCAGCCTATCTTTGGAAGTACCCCTGCTGGAAACCTACTGAGGTCTGCTGCTATATTGGGGCATCCTTCTTTCAATCTGAAAAAGTGCTAGTTTTACTATGCTCATCATTTTTGAATTTCAATCACTGTTCTGTTAATATGTAGCTTTTCATATTTTACATAATTTTGTAAATATGCGAGGCTATGCAGCTTTAGATCATCCACTATGATGCATTTAGGAGACAAGGAACTGCTATAAAACCCAAGTGGAACTTGGATCAAAATATTTTTTAGAAAGCCGCAAGGGGGAATTTTGCAGTTGTTATTTTATGTATGTGTATATATATATATATATACCCAGTGCAATGAGAAAGGTGGTAGTTACCATATAGAGAAGGGCTTAAAGCATGGTTTAGATCATCTGGAGTCAAGTGTTTTGGCAGTTAAACACATCATAAGGAATTGTCATCCACAAATACAGAAGAGGTTATTAGGTTTTGTGTATTATGACAAATAGTGGGGTGTAATTACACAGGGCTGATAGCGGAAAAAAATCCTGAGCCTGAACATTTTTTTTCATGCCCGGGAGGTGGGCAATGCAGTCCCAGATATATAAATAGCCTTTTGTGTATAACCCTGTTTATCCATACTCTCATAACAATTTATTAGTAGCCTAACCATTGACTAAAGAACATAAAGGCACAGATTATTTTTTAAGTGCAAAATATGCACCATTTACTTTAAGTACAGTTTTAGAACCTTTACAGTGCAATTGTGATGTGTAGATAATACTGTAATCCTAAAGTTGTTTCTTCAAAACAACTAAAAGTTTTGTAAATGATAGGAAATACACACAGAATAGAAAACTATCAAATATACAATATAACTAACTAACACACAAACTGATTATGGGGGGGAGAATAAATTTTGACACATCGGGCTAAATTAATAATCTTCATTTATTTATGTCTACAGATTTTAATGTATGGTGGTTTTCAAAACAGCTTAATAACAACTGTATTAAAACTATATATTAATGCCTTTCAGAATCAGTGAATTTCACATATTTCAGTTTTAGTTCAGGTTCATTGTGCACTTAAACTGAATTAATATGAAATTTTTTGAATAAATTTAATATACGTCACTTAATGTTTCATTATTTTGAGTTGCTTTTATTTTATGCCTCCTGAATGAAGAAGGAATGTCTCAGCTTTCTAAGATATAGCCTAATTATTTTTTTCAAATATTTAAGCGTTGTGAAATAATCTAGTCAGTGTCAGATTTTTTTATTTTAAGAAAAAAAAAACTTCTCTAAGATTAAAAACCATTTTAGTGAATTGTTTATTTCAACATAAATTAAATAACAGTTAGGGAAAAATATATTGCATACGAAGTGGTTGGTGTCTCCTCGCGGTTGAAACATGGGTCGTTACGCGAGACATGATGAATATCAGTAAGCAGGAGACTATTTTTACATACTGTCCTATGTTCATTCATGTTAACTTTGGATAAATGCGCATTTTAAGACAGGGAGATGATGATTTACTCGTGCTTCGTTGCGGCTGTGTTGAGTCAGCAGACACGCTCTATCCACACTGTAAAAAATAGACTGTTTGAACCTGTGATTTCTTTTTTTGCGTCTGTTGATGTATTGAATACATTTGTGCGGGAATTTCTCGCATTATAAAAGTTAAACTTGCGGGAATAGTTTAAATTATGCGCAATCCCTGCAATCACGCGCCGAAATTCAAGACCTGAATATACAAATAACAAATATAGTTTACTTCAGAAAACTACCTATCATAAAATCATACCAATACATTTAGAATCCTATCCATACTTTTGTTCATGGATAGGAACAAAAGTATAGATAGGATTACATTGAGGATTACATCCACTACTATTACATTGAGAGGGAATACAATTTAAATGCAGAGAAGAAAGAATTGACCATCAAAGGAAGAAAGGGCTGGTGTGGCAAAGAGATGGGAGATGAGCTCTAGGGAATGTGGAGAGGCAAAGAAATAGAACAATTTGTTTTTGAAAATGAAAAAAATATCAAAGACATAGATGTGCCTCTGTGAACTGCTCTCGCTCCAGACAGACAGGATCAGCATGCAAACATGTGACCGCAAGGATAAAGATGCGCTGCAAAATAAAGAATGCAATGCATTGTATGTTTCAATGTCAATGAAAGACACAACATTTTAACAAAAAGCAGCTCCTGTTTTAGCTCTGAACATCTCTGTGAATTGAGAGAAGAGGAGAGAGAGAAGAGGAGAGAGAGAGAGAGAGAGAAGGTATAGAAGGAGAGAGAGTGGTTTGTCTTTTTGCGCTGTAGAGCTGAAGGTGGAGCACCTGGACCTAATTTTAAATCCTTGTTAAGACGCTCACACTGAGACACTGATGAGTGGATGCACATGGACACACACAAAATCCTGTTCCATGGTAACCCCAGTTTTCAATAAAATATCACAGTTACTACAGTGACCTACTGTGCCCCCGAGGGGACAAAACGGTAGAAAAAAAACCCAACGTACGTAGTTTTGCGAGATCGCAAAAGTATTGCGAGATCTCGCAAAATCTTGCAAAACTACGTACGTTTTTTATTCTTTTTATCTAGAGTTTTTTTTTTTTATGTCCCCTCGGGGGCTCCGTAGTGACCACTGTGAGCTTCTATTCTAGATTCTTCTAACACTCGTTAATTACAAATAAAGATGTCTAAAGGTGAAATGAAGAAATCAATTTAAAACACACAAGATGCATTATGCTGCTCTTTGCATGTTAGTTACATATATTGAAGAAGAATTTCCCTAACCTTTTATACAAATGAGTTGTTTATTTGTTTTTTATTTAAATGTTACATTTTTTAATTAACTTTTTTAAAATATTAATTTAAAATAATTAATTATTAATTATTAATTGAATTTAAGTGACTGGAAAAAAAAATCCACTATGAACAACATTTTGGCAGACACTGACATTACTTTAGTAAAGTGTTTGTAAAAAAATACACTGTATACACAAATAGAAATACACAATGTGTCTCGTATTTTATGCAGCTTACATGCGCCATGTTTTTTATTTCCAACATAAAGTCTATTAAGAAGCTCTGAATCAGAGTGATGGCCAGTGAATCTGTGATTTATCAGAACCTCATTCAGCATCACAGTTGCAGTCAGGTGGCAGAGTCTTTCATTTCCTGCCTCGGGTGCTGACGGATATGAAACCCATCTGGGTGGCTGTGGATGAGTGACCCACACTCCAAAAAACCTTCCTGTCACAGCCTGTTGCTGTATGGACATAAATACATCTGCAGTGCTGTCAACTTGTGTGTTCAAAAAGCACATGTCCAGATAGACCTTACAGATCCAATCAAATGCACACATACAGTACAAAGTTTGGCTGTGACTGGCTGTTCCATCATTAGCTGTATAACCTCAGAAAGCACACAGGCCGAATGATGGAAGTGGCTTTTCAAAAATCAATTTGAGAGCCAAATGCAGCGTTTTGACATCAAATATGTTCGTATAATGACCCATTAATTGTAAAATCACATTTTCACAATTACTGATTTAGCTGTAATATTTTCATGTCTTTCGATTTACTAGCCTTTTTCTGCAAACACAAGTAATTTCAACTCAAAGTATGTTTATTTATGTGGTATGTTGGCAATGTTAAAAGAGTGATAATGTACAGTCAGCAAGTCATTATCAAAATAAACTCATTTAAGGTAATACAGGGTTATTTTGCAACAATGATCAGCTGACTGTACGTTATTTCTTATTTGCCTGAACAAAATTCGGATGACACACACTGTCCATTTCTACACACTGTCTACACACAGTTTACAACGTTACTGGTATTATTTATATAATGGTTCATGAGGATAACGGTGCCATCATTTAAATGTATGCACCCAAACAGGGAAACATATTGTAGCTTGTTACTTTGCATTTCAATTGCACTCACCATGTCTGTGTCTGAAACAGGGCCAAAACTGGTGACATAGATGTCCGTCTTTACTGTAGTCACTCTATCTGTAAACACAAAAGATAAAAAACAGTAATTTATGATAATGATTACGATAACGTTATTTTTCATAGAATGCAACAGTGAAAAGACCATCTGCTTGAACCTACTTGGATCTTTATAAAAAACATATTGTCTGAAAGAAATGGATTCTGAACTTTATAATTTTACTACAAAGAAGAACATCTTTCTCTCCTGAACACATCTAAGATGAAATGTGTAACCATTTATTGGCACAGTGTTTTGTTGGTTAGTGATCAAATTTCTTTTCCTCTTTAAATTTATTCTTTTTTATTCTTATTTCGTTGAGTGTTCTTTCTTTTTTCTCCTGCCCTGGCATTTAAAAGAGAGTCTGATGTTTCACACATACACACAGAAATGCATTTATTCAAACAGTGTATTAAACACAGAGCTACTACTATAAAAAGTATTCTAAACATCACCTGACAAACACACACGCGTACACACACACCGACACACACTTGTACAGCTGTGTTTGTGAAGATATTCATTATGCAATCAGTATTCACAATGCAATCTTTAGCCCCTTACCCTAACCTTAACCATCACAAAAAGTACTATTCCTTACCCTAAACTTTAACCTTAACCCTAAAACCAAGTATTAACCCTTAAACAGCCCTGAAGTGATGTCAGATAGTGAGGACGGGCCAATAGGTCCT